>JASANC010001867.1:0-79343 GCA_030248135.1 Theristus sp. LFF4_11 | reverse complement strand
AAATCGAGCCCTGCAGAGGATTGTATAGGCATTTAATGACAGGGTCAATTAAGCCAATTTTTAGATACCGCGTTCAAAGATACCATATTGTCTCGGGACCAAAATAAAAGATAATCCACCTCGGCTTGATTGGCGGCATTCCCGGTCGATGCAGCCAACTCTCCCAATCGACTGCGGCCAATTCATTCGGAAACCACTCGAGCAGAAACGCGACAAACTCTTTCGACGTTATAACGCCGTACTTGAATCGTTCGATGTAGCCGCGGAAGAACGCATCGATTGCCTCTGAAGAAACAATGAACAACTAGCGATACATTCGGTGTGATTCCAGGTGATACCGGTTGATTAGGCAAAACAGACTGTTGCACCAACTTAAAAAGACTTTTTTGTTATTCCCTTGCAACCAGAATGCTGGATTGCAACCAGTTTCCTTGTGCACTAAAAGGCGCCTAATGAAACCGAACAAAACAGAACAACAAGAACCAGGTTTCGCAATCAGCTGCTCCACGTGGAACAGCATCGTGTGCGCCTTCTCGAACTGCGCGGCCGGATTGGCGCCGCAGTAGACGGCCTGCTCCGGGTAGGCCTCCTCGTGACCGTCGGACGTCAAGACCAACTTCGTGAACGGATGCTGCTCGCCCAGTTGCTCCTTGACCTGCAACAATGCGGCCCTTGCGACGGTGTGCCGGGTGCAGCGTGGTGTGCTGATTGATGCCGCAGATGGTTTTACGACATTCCGCGCCGTGTTACGGCCAGCCAAACCAGCACAGAGTCGCACGGTGTGTGTGTATGCCCATTGCCCGCAACAGACAGACATACATTACAAACAGTCTTAACTCAATAATATATCCAACTACCTGATTGGTTGGTGATCACGTGATGCATGCATTCTGTGCAGGTATTGCTGTGGAGGCGGAATGCATGCATCAGCAGCTGCACATATGCAACTAACCAATCAGCTAGTTGTATTTGTATATATATTATCCAACTGGACTGTGGATTGTTTTGTTTTCCAAGGTTTTTATTGAAAAATTAGCGTATCGAACGAAAAACTCGAGGTCATTCTCGTATTTGCACTGTGCAGAGAACTCGCGTTGCCGCTGCGACGTCAGACGCCCGAGCAGCCTGCGACCAAGGTAGAAGGCGATGCCCTCGTCCAACCTGCAAGTTGCTCACGAAACTGCTTTTGGTTTCAAAAATTCATCCATCGATCCATTTTATTTTGCTAAAAAGCAGGAAACTCCAATAAAACTGCATGAACAGCATGTTAGTTCGGAGACCCAAGCTCCCCGCCACCGATTTGCGGAAATTGCGGGACGTTACGAAACCCCGGTGGTTTCGCGCCGGCATGGACAGCAGAGCATCCCGTGATCTTGTGTCGTCGAGCGTTTCAAGCCACCCGTTGGTTCAGTATGAGATTTTTTTCACTGCACAACCATGCCACTTTACAAAAAAACAAAACCACAACAATAAATGCGACCGATTGTACCATTGATTCTGCCAGGTGGGCGGTGTCACCAATTTGCCCGTCCAATTGTGCGCCACAAGCGTCGGCATGAAGTCGTCGTCATTCAGGCGTCCTTCTCCCGTCTATGAACGTTTACACTTTATAGAAATCAAGAGTGACAAACTGCGCGGCAATTGGTTGGTTGGCAAAAGCTGATTGGTTGGTGATCACGTGATGCATGCTTTCTGTGCAGGCGTAGTACGCGCCCACAGCAACGCGCCTACACAGAAAGGATGCATCACGTGTAAATCACCGACCAATCAGCGGATTCCCTATAATTTAGAGTTCGACTGTATAAGCAACGCACGAGCACTGTCGGCGACATGAACGTCACGCAGGGCATGCAGTCGGCGCCGCACGGAAACGAACGCGTCAGGAAGAGCAGCTCGTGACGCACGAACTCGTACGCACCGAGCATCCGCTCGCACTCGGCCACGCACTGCTCCATCTGAAGGCACATTCATGTTGCAGTGCTTAGTGACCGCGCAGCTATGTTTCAACACAGCTGTGTGATCACTAAATACTGCAACATGAATGCCCTAAGCGTTGCTATGTGCGTATTCGAATGGCGCATTATTTCGCAGGAGGCGGGCACAAACTTAGAGCAAGAGCAAACTTATTCCAAGCACAGTGCGTTTTGAAAATAGTCGATTGTTGTTTGTTCGTTTTTTTGTCGATTGAAGCGCAAAAGTGAAACAAGTCTTTGAACGCACCGGTTTTCAGACAACGACTTTGCAAGAAACAAGACAAAAATCAGAACAGCCACTATTATGAATTCTTCAAGTTCCGAGACTCAATGCGTGTGCAGACGTTAGAAAGGAAACTAGCTTCAATTTTTATGTGGCAATTCAAAATCGCCTAAATGATTCGGCCCCCTATTAAGGGGACTCGGATCACTTTCAATCTTTTCGAATTCCCGCGTCATGCATGAAACCGTTTGCTATCTATGCGCGCATTGAGTCTTGGGACCAAAATAAAAGATACTAATTACTGCGTTGTCAATGTGAAGGTTTATGTGTTATGTTTATTCCCACTTGCTGACAGTCGTGTGCAGCTCGTTCAACCACGGACGGCTCCGCCCAAACGGCGCAACGATTCGAGAGGCATCGACGCTCCAAACGGCCGACAGCAATGCCGAGCAGGTACGTCGCTATCGGAGTCTGTCAATCGGGGCACCAGCGTGAACATCGTAAAAAAACCTTTACGAGCATTCCGTGCAACCAAACCACCCCACCAGTTCAATAATAAATAATAGTGATTTTCTCAGCTTATTAGAAGCGAAAAGTGAAAAGGTCTATTTGTTTTTGGGTGGAAGAAAGTGTCCGTCTGCCTGTAATTGGTTTTTACTAACCCGGAGAGATTTTTGAACAAACAATCACTTTATATCGTAAACCTGTTGCTCAAAGTAATGCACATTGCATCCGTTTGGTGCGACTGATGGTGCTTTGCTTGCGAGCGCAGTCATCACCACGGAATTGTGCCACGCAACGGTGATCTGTACACAGAACAAACAAAAAACGCTAAAAATTCTTGTCTGAAAACCGTATTGAGACACTTCTCTTGAAACCAATTAAAAAACCAGAGAGCGAATCAAGTGTCCTGAGCTACATCCTCCATCCCATACCACTACCGCTGCAAAAGCTGTCCGACCAGGTGTCCGGTGTTCTGTTCGGTTTGGTCCGTCCCGTGCGGTGTCCGTGTGCCGTCCAGAAATAAAAGTGGCCGAAAACGCTGAGTGTATCTTAGTTTTGCCACTTTTGTTTCCGGGACACGACGCGGGTCACCCAAAGGCATCGAGGACGAGAGACACCGGACATCTGCTAAAAAACCGTTTGTTCAGCGTGACGACAACATCAGACGCTCGTTGCAACAAAAAGTTTTAATAAAACACTAAATACTTCGGCGGAATACGTAAACTTGACGCCTGGTGTGTCCATGCAAGGGAGCAGTGAACGTGCATTGATTGGAGCACACGTGCTGTAGACCATTGGATACGCCCTGAGTGCAAGTGCGTGTTATCGTTTTTTATTGCGTAGTCACATTTTCTTCGAACGAACGAACGAGCGGTGATTTTAGGCGATGTTTTTAGCCAGGGCTAACCCAGATAGGGTTAGGGCGCCCATATAAAGGGTGAGGAATTTCTCTGAAGAGTAAACTGGAATGATTTTGTTTTTTGCTGATTTTATTTCCTGACAACCCAAAGAAGCACAAACAACGAACCTGTCTTCAGTGTCTTTTGCGTCGAGCCAGTGCAATGCACTGGCTGTTGGTGTTGTTCGATAGTGAATCGTGACTGTTCTGCAACACATAACAACCCACGTCTTGATTCTTTCAGCAGAAGAAGAAAATCAAGCGCGTTTTTCTGCAGCAAATTCAAAAGAAGCAGCACGAATTGCCCATACGTTGCGGTGTTTGCGGTGTGTTTCTTACGGAGCGTGATTTGCAGCTTCGAGCCGAACTGCGCATGCTTCTGAGGGCTGGTGGTGAAGTGTAACGCGCAGTTGTCTTCGACGACTTGCTTGATGATGAGATCTTTGACGTCCAACAGCTAGAAAACGGAGAAAATTTGGCTTGCCTACTCATGGTGTCTTACACTACTCTGGTATTATGCCGTGCACTGCAGAATAAAACTGAACTGAACTGAAGAAAAAGAATCATGCAACAAAGCATTCTATCATCACAATTTTTTTGACTTCACAACGACGCCGACCCCGACGATCCATAAAAGCACGCATTTCTTTGTGGCGTGCGCACAAACACACTGGCACGGGGAAGTGCACGTCGTAAAAGTGCCTGCCATATCACGTCGTTCAAGAGACCATTGGGCGATTGTGAAGTGATATTGTACAGACTCGATGGTGAAACAGCAATGATCAAACATTCGCAAAGAAAATGTTATTTTGCTTTTTCAGTTATGCCTAGATATTTCACCAGCGTTTGCGTGGGCGCCCAGAAGTGCAGTGTCATTGTGGTGCTGCCGTCGAAGATGCGCCGTTTGAAATCGACGTCCCATCGAATGTGCATGTGCTCAACGCGAATTTCGTCGACGTTTGCGCAGGAGCACTGATCAGCCAGCGGTGGCGGTCGCTGATGACCGTGACGGCCGTTGTTGCGTGTGGCCATTCACTTTGCGTGGCTGTCACGCTTGGCAAGAATGCCAGGTCTGGATACAAAAACATACCATACAGTGCCAGCCACAATTAATGCGCAGTTTCAGTGCCATCAAGCTCGATGGAGCATGCTGTCTTTCCACACACAAAGTATAGGGAGGCGGAGTTTAGGTGTGACCATACAAAACGTGTTAAGAAGTTGCGAGGGCTGTTGAGCTCCAGAACTCTCGCAAGAAAAAATGAAACAAATGAGCCCCTGAAATACCGTATTACCTCTATTAAACCCCCCCCCCCAAAATTAAACCCCCCCCAAAAATAAACCCCCACCCCCTCGACAAGTTTCCAAATAATCCCCCCCCCCCAAAATAATCCCCCATGGGGGATTATTGAAACCTGTTTGGAACACATACCCAGCGAATTCAGTGGCTGGTTGCCGTGAAAATGATGAAATTGTGCTACCAAAGGCCCCAAATGGATGAGTTAATGGTAATTTCATTACAAAAGGCTGTTGTAAAAGGAAATTTCTATGTAGAGTAGAAGTTTCTGCGACTTCCTTCCTGCCATGGAAGGTATTTTTGCCATTTTGCCCACTCCTAAAAATGGTTTCCAAATAAACCCCCCCCCCAAAAATAAAGCCCCCCCCCAAAAAATAAACCCCCACCCCCAGAAGTCGCTGAAAAAATAAACCCCCATGGGGGTTTATTAGAGGTAATACGGTACACAGGGCTGCTGTGCCGGCCGAGCGAACACTGTACTTGTGGCACTTGTGTTTCTGAGCACCAGAATGACAGCAGAAGCCCCTGGTGAGCGTTTTCCGGCCAATTTTCCGGCCGGCCAGATCGCAATGTTTCGCATCGCTTTTGCGAGCCTCTGACCAATCAGCCTCCAGAACCGAAAAAAGGCAAAAACTCGTCGGCGATGAAACTGTTAACTCCAACGAAACGCTTCACAGGAACTTCTGTGAGCTTCCGTGAGCTTCTGTGGGGAATCTGGTGCTTGGAAACCTATATATTTTCAATCTGTTCTACGGTATCCCTTACGGTATCACTTATGGTTCAACAAAGTACGGTATCTTTTTTAGCGTGTACTAGTTTGACTCTGAAGACAATGCATCTGTTATAGCACTGTAATGTTGCCCGTTCACAAAATGTTGACACCACATTACGGCAGCATGTACAATGTATCTATGTATGCCAGTGTGATTGATACTGCTTGTGCAACATTACTCTGTTATGACAGACTTTACTTACCGTCTTTGCGTTTACCAAAATTTTATACCAAAATTTTCTGTGGTGCTTGCCTTTTACGAAAAATCTGTTTTGTCTGAACAAAAATTGAGTTGTTGAAATCAGTTCATCCATCGTCGACACATAAAAGCTTAGTGTTCACTGGATAAAAACTGGTGTTTATTCAGTAAAATCAGAACACAACTTTGTCATTCCGTTTGATGCTTTGACAGTTTACCGAAAAGCTGCTTATCTTTAGCTTTATTGGTTGATGCGAACAAAAACATCAAATAAGAAACACGCCAAAAATGGGTGTTTTGATAAGAAAATAAGAGACACGTCACTAAATAGCACAAGATTTTTGCGTCGTCACACCATGAGAATTTTTTCAACAAAAAACAAACAAACACAATGATGATCAACTGTGCAAAATCACCGAGTTCAATGACACGCGTTGAACGGCTCTGATTTGACAGCAATCGTGCGACGCTGTGAAACGCCCGCAATGTTCGCGGCACGTCCTGTTCCATGAGAACAGTGTTGCTTGCGAATGGATTACTCGGCAGGTGCGCGTAGAGCTGCGCCTGTTGGTCTTTTTGCGAAATATTATGAATGAACAAAAAAGCAAACACCTTCATCGAAAGTTTCAAGATTTTCAACAAAAAATATCACACTTGAAAAATGTACATTCGCTGGAGAAAACCCCGACAACAAGACGGGCCCGTTTCTGAGGCTTGCGATGCCGGCGCGGTAAGCAAGCAGCACATTTCATGCTTCAAAAAACTGAAGTAAACAAGCGCTGAAAAAAGTGCTCGAAAACACAAGACGGCTTGTTTTTCCAAAAAAAAGTAGGACGTCCCTTTCCTGTCAACATGTAAAGTTCAAGAAAGACATCTGTTGCAAAGTTTCTCACGCGTTCTTTTTTTAAACCGCAAGAACAGTATACTACTGCTCATTTGATAATGAAGTTCTGAAAAAAACAGCAAGTTGTTGGTTTCTGGTGAAACAGTGGGCTTCTCTGTCTCTCCGTTTGGCAGAAATGTCCTCCTCAAACTCAGCTTCGCACTCTGTTGTCGTTGTGACTCCCGATAGCTCCAAATGCGAAGAAGAAGAAGAACCGCTTCAATTAGCAGAATTGGTAATATCCCAAATTCAAACTCGAACACTTCAATAAAATGAAAAAAACTTGAGAACGATTGTTTTACGGCGTTCAGAAGCAGCGAAATGCGGTCAGTAGTGCGGTCGCAGTGGCGTTCATGGTGGCATCCGGAGCGACATATGCTTTTGGTTATTCCAATGTTTTGAAGTCCCGCTCAGAAGACAGAGTATTTGTGTCGGAAAATATTTCACTTTTTATTTTTTTAATATTTTAATCCCTCAAGAGTATATAACACAAACACAGTAAACACACAAACATACAGGCACACACACACACACACGCACGAGCACTTTGTTTACATGGTGCCTCGCATCCCTGTATGCGTGCATGCCAATCTTTCTGCTTGTTTGTCCTGACTGTGCAACATTACAGTGCAAATTTGCATACACTGCCTTTGCACCAGAACTTCGCGATAAAAGCTGCCACGGTGTGTTGTTCCTGAGTTAACCTTTGTGTTGAACAAAGTGAATTTTGTTTTGATTTGTTTTGTTTTGTTTTGTTTTGATTTTGATTTTGCAGCAAGACTAATCAGCCGATACAAAATTTACGGCTTGCTGGCTGCGTATTCGGCTGATTTGTTGTTCAACGAAGAGCTCAGCGTTCACGAGAACCTGCTGTCGGGGTTGTTTGGTAAAACGGTTGTTGCATTCTTTCGTTGATAGTTTGTTGTTCGGTTGACGTTTTGAACAAGCAATGGACAAAATCTCTGATAGGCAATCAGTTGATTGGTTGGTGATCACGTGACGCACGCTTTCTGCGCAGCGAATTGCTGTGTAGAGGCGGGGTCTGTCCTGCACAGAAAGCATGCGTTCCACGAGATCACACACCAATCAGCTGATTGCCCATAAATTAGAGCTCGGTTCGACTGTATTATTGCTCTTGTGTGCAGCTGATTCACTGACGATCATATCGACGGCACTTTTTCGACTGCAGATGCGTTACTGTGCAACGCACGTTTGGCATCGTGAACTGTGTCCGCTGCGAGTTGTCGGCATCGAAGGTTTGCACAAGTTCAAGAGTTGTTGCGAAAGTGGTGCCTCTGGAAGCATTCGACGTTGGCCCGTTGGTTTTTTATTTCCCGCCGCTTTCAGCGAGCTTGTTAACTTGCTCTTGCGGTACAAGCTCGGTTTCTTGCGGATTTTTCCACACCGTGCAATTTGATAAGAGCGTGTGCAGTTTGTGTTTTGTTCTCAACGTTGCACACGCAGTCACACGTGTACGAAAGAAAACATCCACGTTTTTATGCAACGTGCGATTTGACGCAACTTTCATCGCAACCAGAGAAATGGAATGCTGGTGACAACAGTTTATTTTCCAATGCCGTACCAGAAGCTGTTGCTTCAAACGTTGCGCTGTTTGTTTTCTCAGTGTGTGGCACACACCAGCACTCAACCTTTCAACCAAGTGCTTTACCAAGTTTAATAAAACTCTTGTAGGCTTCATCGGCTCAACAATAATAGCGGCAACAATCGCTGCGATTTACGCTTGCGAGCGCGCAATGCCGACGTTCGCGTCGACACTGGTAGGACAAGTCGTCAGTGTGCAGTTCTCGATGCAACAATTGCGCCAAGACCCGGCAATTCTGGTCGGACTGACGTTGTTCATGCTTTGGTTGGTAACGTTTTTAACTTCATAACCGTGCACTTTTTTTTCTGATGGAGGATCTTTTATTTTGGTCCCGATTATCGCTTAAAGACAGAAAAACTCGATGGGCGCCGTACTCGACGGCGTTTTGTACGCTTTTCTGGGTTAGCCCTCGCTAAAAACATCGCCTACACTGTAAAATCACCGTTCGTTCGTTTACAGACGATGTTTTTCTTCTCAGCGGTTTCCTGTTCGATGCCATGGAGTGCGTGTTCGAGGAGCAGCTCGGCGATGAGAACCGTCGCCTGGTCGTGGACGGACGTCTGCTCACCGTTTGGCTTGTTGCAACCAGTTTGCGTTGGCAGAGATTTTCGTGGGTAACTGTAAGTCGACAGCAAGTCGTTCCGAACTTGGACAATTTCTGACTTTTCGATCCTGCTCATCGTGATAAACCCGGTTCCCCCGGTGCCGTGCATACTTTTCGATGTTTTAGACATGGGCTTTCCGTTTTCGATTAACAAGTGAATCATCAAGAATCCATTCTTATGAAACACATCGAAAGCTGCGAAATCGGGTTTGGTAAGGCAACAATTGAATGCACAGCCAGTTCTCGTTTCCAGATCGCCGGGTTGTGCTGGCTTGTGATTGGATCTCGGTACCAGGCGCTGGTTGACTGTATAGTCTACACCTGGAGGAAGCTGTGTGAACTGTGATTGGAAAAGCGATATTGAGAAGCAGTTTTATTTTGAAAAAGAAACTGATGATTGATGTGAAAACAATAACAACACTCTCTTGCAAAGATTGTTTGTAATGTCTTGTTAAAAAAATGCTAAACTAATTCAATTGAATGCTAATCTACATTTTAATGATTGGTGTCTTTTTTGAACATAAATCTGTGGCGACTTTTTTTACTGTTCTTCATTATTTTATAATAAAGATTTCTCGTTTAGCCTTTATTGAAGGGCATTTTAGATCTAAATCCAGCATTTCTTGTCACCGTGTGTTTCTCTCTCCCCGGTGATTATTTCGCAATGCACCTCTGTCGTGTGTTCTTGCTTGCGGTGACGTTCACAGCGACGACGACGCTCGTCTGCGGCCAGCAGGGTCCGGGCCTGGGCCTGGGCGTCGGCCAAAGCGGGCTCGACAATCTCGGCCTGAACGGGTTGACGTTGAATCAGATCGGCCTCAACGGGTTCAACTTTAATCCGTGTTAGTTTTTGTTTCGTTTGTTTGGAGATCTTCAAATGGTTGCACGTTTACCGAGTACGGACTCGGACCCTTTTGAAATTCACGTTACAATTGTAAGTTATTTTGGTGAATTCCCCTCTGAATTGAGTGAAATCGCGTTTTTTTATGTTAAAAAGTGAAATAATATCAAATTCTCCGCTACAGTTCCATCGTTGCTGCAACGGTTTTTCTGCGCGAACGGGCGCAGCATTCCGGCGCGTCTGCAGTGCAACTTCCACGACGACTGCGGCGACTTCTCGGACGAGCGCGCGTGCAACGGCGTTGCGCCCGGATGTGAGACTTTTCCCTCTTTGGTGTCCGATTAGCTGTTTTATTCTTTTGTGGCAAAAAATATAATTATTGCGAAATACACCACGCCCACATGCACAATGTCATTTCTGTTGCAGGTGCTTTTGGCGAGTTCCGCTGCGCCAACGGTCGCTGCGTTCCATCGGTGTTTCGCTGCAACGGCGAGGACAACTGCGGTGACTTCTCGGACGAGGGCTTTCAGGTCGGCTGCCCGAACGGTTTCCCGTCGCCCGCCGTTCCTGATGTGCCGACGTACCCGTTCCCGTACCCGTATCCGTACGTGCCACAACAGCCCGCAGGCGCCCTCAACAATCAACTGCACAATTTGAATAACTTAGCTACGCTGTTTGGTGGTTGAATATCAAGGCTTCATTCAATCTCATCGTTCGATTTTCGTTTTCTCACCTTTGTCAGTGTTTTAGCAACGAACTGTTCTTTTCCGTGCTGTTTTCCCTGCCGACCGTTTCTGTATCGGGTGATAGAAGATTTGTTCATTGTTTTATTTCGATGCTACGTTTCAATTCGCAATTTTCTGTCATGTTTTTTTATTCATAGTTCCGACCGTTTCTGTATCGGGTGATAGAAGATTTGTTCATTGTTTTATTTCGATGCTACATTCCAATTCGCAATTTTCTGTCATGTTTTTTTATTCATAGTTCATGCTCTTTTGTTTAAAGCGGCTTTTGACATGGTTTTACAGCCAAATGTCATGCTTAACGCAAAAGTTTTTGATACAACATTATGAATTTTCAACGTTTTTTCATACGTCATACGAATTCAAATAAAAACAAAACTTAAATTAAACAAATCACACCACTTGGACACTTCAAATTCTCTTTACAAGACGCTTTCTCCACGAGGAAAATAGAACGTGTTCTTTTTATTGAAATCGTAAACAAAAATATGGCAGAAGCGCACGCAAGCAGCAGCTGTATTGCAGCAAATATTTACGCCAAGGAGTTTCATTCATGGGAATGCGTTATTCTGTTGCAAAAAAATCCTGAAAGTTGAATGCAGCCTACTTGTGATTCGCTTGATCGATAGCAATGACACACAGTGACTTTTTCTAACAATAAAAATGTTCCAGTACTTCATTTCAGCGGCTGATTTTTTGATCACATCTGGATCTTGCTTTTGCTTTTGACCTGTATTTTCCAAGAACAATTTCTCCCATCACTACTAGCACAGTTGCGGCATTTCGTTTTGTATAACCAGTTCGTTTTATCAAAAAATGTAACGAAAGGTCAAGAATGCTTTTTTTGCTTATTGGTGGCATTGAACAGGTTCTGTTTTATTGATTGCAGTTGAAAACTGTGTTTTCAAAAATGAAGTTGAGGTGCACGAAACAAGCGAGGAAAATCGGTGCAAAACAGTCGTGCTCTGTGCATAAAAGCCAATGGGTTTTCAAAAAGTGTCGCAGTTTTGGTTTCGGTTCATGACAAAAAAACCAAAGCAGTTTTTTGGTGGAAAGTTTTTGCTTGGTTGGAAACTTCTGATCAACGCGAAAATAGTCTAAATTTCTTCCAACAATCAATGCATTGCTCGAAAAGCTGTCCAAACGTCTCATTTCAGCAAACATGAATTCTTTGTCAATCGTGGTTGTGCTGATGGCTGGTACCCTGCCACTGGCATTGGCCAATGTTATCCTGTTACCAGCAGGCTCACTACGCGGTCTAGCGCCAAACACGCGTGCGTTGAATGTTTTTTTAAAACAAAACACTTAAGAAAGGATTTATTATAGCAGAACCAGCCGCAAGTTCGCAACTGAACTGCTCGTTTCAATAATAATCAATCAACTCACGCTGAAAAATATGCCCAAAAAACTTGTCCGGTTGCGTGTCGTCGTGTTTTGTCCCGGGAAAAATTAATTTCACAAAATGCCGAGTGATGGATCAACAAACCGGGACAGGACACGATGCGGGACACGACGCGGGATACGACCCCGGATACCACTGGACCTTTTTTCAGCGTGTCCATTTCAGTTCGCATGCTCGGCCTCCTGAACCCGCAGACGCCCGCCATTCTGAACGCAGCCGGCCCGTCGAGCTACGGCGCCAAGCCCGCAGCAGCGGCGGTCGTTGCACCGTCGTTCCCGCTGCAACAACCGCAGCAACCATTCCCGCTGCTGCCCACTGCTCACCAGGCGAAACTGCCCGTCTTTCCACCGCCACCACCGCGGGTCGACAGCGGCGTATTACCGCGACCCGCGCACCCGCCAAAACAGGTGCTACCTCCGCGACCGCCGCCACAGCGGTTCACGCTCTCCAAAACAGAGCTACCGCAAAATGTTCCACCGCCGCCGCCGCCGCGGGTCGTGCGACCGGAGAGCCCGCCGACTGTGGTACTGCCGGACGCGTTCAACCGACCGCCGCCAAACTTCAGTCATCACGGTGCTGGTGCGGTGCCACCGCCGCCGCCGCCCGAGCGGCACCCGTTGCTGCAACAGCAGGTCTGTTGCAGCCGTGCGGGCTTGGTTTCTTTCTCTATTACCGTAAAGTCTTGCATATAAGGTTCCTCCCACTTATAAGACCCCCACCCAAAAGTGGGCGGAGTGTCACACGGCGGGAAACCAAAAAATTCAAATTTTTGACTTGGTCACAATTTTACCCCGTTTATAAGGCCCGAAATTCCTGATGTTCGCTTTATAAGACCTCCTCCCACTTATAAGGTTGTCACACGAAATTCCACTTTTTTCAGAAAATTTTGATTTTCAAATTTATATAAGGAGACCTTATATGCAAGACTTTACGGTACTCCTGTCTTGATTGTGGAATGTAGGCAAGCAGGCAAAACTATCTACAGAAAGATGTGTGACTTTCCACCGCAGTTCGGCTTCAACCGCCCGCTGCCCGCCCACCCGAGCATCGTCGCAAAACCGCCGCCGACGCAAGAGATCCCGCCGAGTCTGCCGATGGCCGGGCCCGTCAACGTCGGCGGTCGCGTGGTGGTGCCCGCGAATAGCGCACAGTTCGTGCACGCTGCCCAGCTGACCGGTACGGTCATTGTCTCAGCACCGCGCACTTTGTTTCACACGGGCGCGCGGTTTTTTTGGTGCCGGTGACGCTGCTGCAACACCTATACAATCAAACACACTGGCACTGTGCCTGCAATGTACAGTATGTTCCTGCAAACCTGTCATCTTTTTTAAAAACAGAATACGAAGCCCGCGAAAAAACAAGAACGGGATCGGGTTCTGTATTCTGCGAAGTAACCTGACAGCTTTGAAGAAACATATTTTTTGTTCATTGTGCAGCGCTGCATTGAGATCACGTGTGAAAGAAAAGTGCTCCGGACGTCGCCATAGGTTTTTTTGCATTTTCTTGAAATTCTTTGAGAAAATGGCGAATTTTTATTATCATAAGTTTTGCTGCTACATCTCTGGCTTTGACCTCTCTGTTGTTGAACATCGTCACAGAACGAGAATGTTTTTCTTTTTGTTTCAGAAGTTGCGATCACGTGCCACCGAAACTCGGACTGCGCTCATTCCTATGCGCCAGCGAAACTGACTTGCTGCGACGCGCAGTGGGGGTCAGTTTGATCAGGGCTGTCCGGTTTTGCGGGGCAAAGATGAACAAAAGTCACTTTTTGGAGAACTTCTGCGTAGCTCCTTTGCGGTTCATGGTATTCGTCATCCTTTCATTGGAAGCGGACAAACAAAAACAGAGAGCGGGTGCTTGGCGTCATTCGTGGTGACGGGATTTGCTCAGCAACTTTCTCATGCTCCACTTACCTTTCGCCAGCCCACCGCACCCCACACCCGGTCACTCTTGCAGCGACTCCGGCTGCGAGTGCGTGCGCGCGCCCAATCGGCCGTTCGGCTATTGCGCCATCGACGGCCGGCTGCCGTTCCAGGCGCACTTCACGCAGGCGCTGTGCCAGCCGCAACGTGCCAACTGCAACGTCGCACCGCCGTGCCGCCCGCCACCGCCGCCGCCGCCGGTTCCGGCAGCCGCTGCCGCTGCCGCTGGCGTCCAGGCGTTCGCGCCGTGGAAGTTTCCGGTGAAATCGTGATTTGTAGTTGTTTTGTGAAACGGGCACTGTGAAATTGTAAAAACAAACGGATACACCACACCGGTGGAAATTGGTTGATCCGTTTTGCTGATGGACGGTTGCACTCGCACCAAAGGCGCAGCACTAAATATTTGTCGTGCTCCGACTCAACAGATTCAGTGTGCAGCCAGTGTGTTTGTGCCAGCAACTGCATTTTACAGTGGTCTTGCTGTGTTGTTGTTGCATTATTACCTCAACCTTTTCAACGGTTCTTTTTCCAGTCAACTGCAGCTGTGTTTTCATCTTTTTATGTCTTTTTTGTGTTCATTTTTATTTTCGTTTTCCTCACTCTTTTTTCATCGGTGTTGTTTTATATTCTCGTTTGGTTTCTGTTGGTGTTGTTGTTTTTGCTGTTTTTTCCTGGTTTCTTGTATTCCTGTTGGCGCATTTTTTTGGTCTTTCGTTTTCTTGGTTTGTATTTGTCGTCTGTTCTGTGGTTTGTGACTTTTCTGACATCTCTTGACATTTTCCAGTTTTTAATTCCGTCATTTTCATCTGTGGAAGTCTTCAAGTTCTCCATGTCATTTCTGGAATGGACAACGTCTTTTGTATCCCCGTGCATTAATCCGGATACTTTCTCCGTTTCTGACCCAAAACATGTCGGCACAAGGGCACAAATGACAGGTCTCCGCCTCAACACTGTACTTCAGCTCAGTTTATTTTTTCAGTTGTCTTTTATTTCCCTTTTTATTTTCTTAGTTTCACACTGGGTGTGGCTTCAAAACTTTCAATGACCTGTTCGGCACAAGATCACTGCCACTTAATTGAAAATCGTACAGTTGTTGACATTCAACTCAGAATAAAACTCAGTTTCTGCAACAATAATGTGGGTTTTCAATCGCATATAAACGGATTTTCAGTGAATTTTAAACACACGTGCGCATCTAAAAAATACACAGACAGTATCAAGAACTAAAGTGCATAGGGTATGTAACAAAAACTTTTCCCGACAACAACAACTGGTAAGTGGCTTCAACAACGCAATTTTGCATGCAGTTGTTCTTCATCTGCACACAATTCATGTTCATATAAACATTCAGAGACTAGAAACTTTTGTTGAAGTGAAACATGGCAGTTCCATATCGTTTGGTTCCTGGCATTAATGCATGCCGCTGAATCGCAAAAAAAACATTTTTCGAACAAAACACAGCAATGCGAACGCCATGAAGCGAATTTACTTTTTTGTATAAACCATTTCATTGCGACATAAAAAACAGCTATCAAAAACATTCGAAGAGTTCCGAAGTCCAGTGCAGAAAAGTGAAGTTGTTGCCGATCAATGAAACTGTTTTGAACCCTCCGCTAGTAGTACGTATTGTCTGGAAACTGACGGAAAACAAGTTTTAAATCAAGAGACACAATTTTTAATGTCCAAGACCCATTTGTAACTATTAAAAAACCTTGTACACGCGTTTCACTCCGACAATTTTCATGAGTCAAATGTTACATGATCATCGACTGACCCCATTGTCACGCATAGGCATGTCGGTGACACAAACCAAAAAAATTAAATCAATTTTTCCATTGAACACAATTCATAATTCAACTGACTTACACTTACATTGTTGAAATTCAACGGTTGAGTGATGAAGATGAAGTTTAAAAAAACTTGTTTATTTCATTGCTGTTCACAAAAGCTTCGCTTTTTCATTGCTTTCATCTAACAAAATTTACACAAACAAAAATATAAATGTTTTCAAATAATAATAAACAAAAATAGCTTTTCAAATTCTTTCACGGACTGTGGGTGTGACCAGAACAGATGCTTGACACGACATGAAACAACGACGGTTTTAAATAAAACTAGGTTACCTATAACGAGTCTTGAATGTCCCGTCGCAATATGCCTATATAAACTAATAGAAACAGTGACCGATTCAGCAGAGTGCAGTTCAATATCCTCGATTTGCAACACTCAGCAACATGTTTCGCCTGTCGCTCGCGTGTGTCGCCCTCGTCGCGTTGCCGGCCGCTCTAGCGAACGTGTTCATGTTGCCGCACAACGGCGTCCTCCCAGCTGCATGTTAGTTTTTATCGTTCCGTTTTTTTGGAACTCATTCATACGGATCAGCTCCGGTGCACAAGCGAGAAGCGAGCAGTTCAACCGTTTTTGCTTCATCATATGCCAGTTTTTAGATGGTGTGAATGAAATCTTCGAAAGAGTAATTATACAAGACCGTTTCGAAGTGTCATTTGCTTCGTAGTCCGCAGTTACTTCTCGAGTCTCGCCGCCGCACCGCTGCCGTACGCAGCACCGAAACTGGCCGTCGCGCGGCCTCCGCCACCGCCACCGCCCAAGGTGGTCGTGCCGTCATCGTACGCAGCTGCGCCCCCTCCACCGCCCCCGCCACCGCCCCCGCGACCCGCGTATTCCCCGCCGAAAGTCGTGCGACCCGCATTGCCGCCACCGCCGAAAGTGGTGGCCGCACCCGCGTACGCACCGAAGCTCGTCGCTCCACCGCCGCCTCCACCACCGGCACATGGATACGGTGCAGCACCTCCACCACCACCTCCACCTCCACCTCCACCACCTCCACGACCAGCTGCCGTCGTCCACGCGGCGCCCGTCGTTCACGCCGCACCGGTGGTCGGTCCCGCGATCCCGCGGGTCGTGCCCGCGGCACCGGACGCGTTTGTGCCCGGTTGGTGACCGCATGTACAGTGGGTTCGTTTGAACCTGTCAGTGCTTTTTTGCAGTATACGGAGCATGCAAAACGTAGGAATTAGAATAAAACGAATGAATGTATCCGGTTTCGAATGAAATCACACACCCCTAATTGAGGCTGAACCTGTTTTATTGCAACTCCGATTCCATTCGTTCTTCTTTCGCGATCTTCTGCGAAAAAGTGACAGGTTTCAACAAACATACGTACTGTCACATTGGAATGCGTCTTTGACACGCAACACAGCTGCGGATTCCTCTGCATGTACTGCGATGTATTTGGTTTGTCTGCAATTTCAGAAGTGGCCATTCCGTGCTCGCGCAACTCCGACTGCGCCGGCACGTACGCGCCAGCGAAACTGGCCTGCTGCCGCGCCGAGTGGGGGTGGGTTGGTCTGGTCTGGTCGGGTGTTGCTGGCGCAATTGTACAGTCTAACTCTAAACTATAGGGAATCAGCTTGTTTGATGATCACGTGATCCATCCTTTCTGCATCCAACGATAAACGCTGATTCCCATAATTTAGAGTTTGACTGTAGCAAAAATTGCTTGTGTTCTTTCAAAAAAGTGCATTATTCCTCTGAAAACTCATCATTTTGTATTTGAGGCGATTTACAAAAAGCTCATGATTGATTGTTTTGCTGTGCTGCAGCCCTGCCGGCTGCGCGTGCCACCGACTGCCCGGCGCCCTGTTCGGCCACTGCTCCATCGACGGGCGTCTTCCGTTCAGCAGCGCGTTCAGTCGTGCGATGTGCCAGCCGCGACCGTCCGTCTGTCACAATTTCGTCTGTCCGCATCCGGTGCCGCCGTTGTTGCCGTTCAAAAAGAAGGCATAGACAGTGATGAATTTATAGAAAGTGATGAATAAACAATGATGTTTATTGACAGCCGATGTCGCTTCGCCTGGTTTTTCTCTTTCCTTTGTTATGACTTTTCTGATTTCTCGTTTCTCGTTTCAATTTTCCAGTGCTTTATTTCTAGTCTACTGTATGTTTTTGTTCGATTCGTGCTATATATTTCACACTTTCACTCACTATTATTACTGCGGCTCAACTTTTATCTGATGGAGCATTTATTTGTTGTTTTTTTTGTTTTTGTTTCCTTTACATTTGTCAGATTCTATCTTTTATAGGTAATTGTGTCCTTTCACCATCTCTGTTGACGCTGCAATTTATATTGCATTTATACGATTTTACTGTTTTCACTGCTGTGCAGAGCAAAAGGCGTGGGCAAAATGAAAATTGACCAAATTGAGTCCTGTGGTACAAACACGGAGCAGCCAAATCAGAAACTAATAAAAAAGCAACAATTTAGTGGAAATTATGACATTTTTTCAAAACAAGTTTTTAATAAATCACCAATGAATAAAAACTCAAACACGTTCACTCTTTCTCGCAAGTGCTGTGACTCACTTAATTGGCGCATTTCTTGGACAATGAATTCATGCACACAAACTTCAATAGCAAAAAACCATGAGATTCAGGTCATGGATAGCCAGTTTTTATTTCTTAAACAAACTTCTTGTATTATGTTAGCCTTGTGCAGAAATGGCAAATACAATCAACAAATGATAATAATAAAAAACTCATCACTGCTGACAATCAGAAAATGCAGTCATTGGCAGATAGCAATTCTGTTGTACAACAATCGCCAACAAATCATAATTTGATGGCAAGTATCACAAACTTAAGGCGAGGTAAAAGACTGGTTTTGAACTTTACGTCCAGGTAATTTCATGGTGAACAATACCAAGTATAAAAGCTGGTACTTATCCAATCCAGTCGGTTCAGTTCAGTAACAATTCAAAAGTAGTGGCTGCTCTGATCCAGCGCTCAAACAGAAATAAACAAAACAATTGTAGTTTTCGGATACTTTCTCAAAGGTTTTCAAAACTTAAAAAATAGTCAAAATCAAGTGACCGTATCACAATTATACTTTTTAAATTTCTGTTCCAGTTTTCGATCAGATACATCCTCAGCCATAACAATGATGCTCTCACTATTCTGCGCGGCGCTCATCAGCGCTCCAGTGGTGTTCGCAGCGAACACTCAATTGATGGTGCCAGGTGGTCTTTCGCATTTGTCGCCGTCCACCCGTGAGTATTTTCATTTTATCAGCGGTTGGTTTTGCAATCATTGGTTGGCATCATCGTCGTTCTCTCGTGCTTCACGCGGCAAATCATCAAAACAGAAGCACAAACATGAACCATAAAGGGTTGGTCCACACTGACGTTTGTGCGGATTTATTGCTGCACGTCAAAAGCACGGACGTCTCCATGGACGGTATCATGCAATAACGGGAGAAGTAACCGTGAGTTGCCGTGCCGTACATGCATACGTCTGTATGCAGAAATGAATTGCATCCCGCACTGCAAACTGCACTGCATCGTTTTTTAAGTTTCAGTTTCAGTAATTTTTAAAGATGCAGTGCAGGGCGTGTGGACGGCAGCATGCGGAAAACATGAGACCTGACGTGACGTGACGTGACGTACAGTGTCGCATACGTCAGTGTGGACGAGCCTAAAGTACTGGAACAGTGCGATGACATCGTGTTCTTTTCGTCCAGTTCGCTGGCTCGGCCTCTCCAACACGATTGTGTCGCCGCACCACGCCATGGACCAGTTCGTGGTCGCCACCCACCAGGAATACCCGGACACGTTCCCGATCGCCGCACCGACGTACCCGAAGACGCGACCGATAGCGCCGACGTTGCCCGTGGCGCCGTCCGTGCCTGTCGGCGGGTCGGTGGTGGTGCCCGCCAATGGTGCGCAGTTCGTCATCGCCGCACAGCCGCAAGCCTGTGAGCTGCTTTTGTCGGTTCCTTTTTGTCAAACGAACCGATAATTAATTGCTCAGCAAATCGCTCGTACGTAGAAATCTGTTGAGCTGCCAACAAATCGAGCGTGCAGCACCATCGCCGACAACACATCACGTGCAGCGCGACTTTGTCGAGCGACCAATGATATAGCACAACAAATTTGTTGAGTAGCTATTGCGCAGTGTTCTGATGTAACGTTTTCCAATGACCCTTTGCAGCGGTCGCCATGGTGTGCACGCGCAACTCCGACTGCTCGCGGTCGTACGCGCCTGAAAGTCTGTCGTGCTGCATCAGCCAGTGGGGGTGAGACGTCTAGAGATCCATACTCAATTTATGTGTGAATTGTACAGTTTTTAAACTAAGGACTCGTTCGTACTGACATATACGTATTCGTATACGTCACGTCACGTCACGTCACATCTCGTGTCATTACATACTGCCGTCCCAGGATACGTACGTTCGACGTGTATAACCGTGTCAGTCAGTATGAGCTGTTCTTAAGAAAAAGAAACATCATCAGCACTTTTTAACGTTTCAGTCCGAGCGGCTGCAACTGCATGAAACAGCCGGGCTCTCCGTTCGGCTACTGCCAGATCGACGGACTGCGCAAGTGGGACGTGAACTGGAGTCGCGCGCTCTGCCAACCGCGTCAGGCGGACTGTCGCCACAAGCGATGCGCCACACCAACAGCGTTCGTTGTGCCGGCACACAAGAAAGCGTGAACGTCGTCACTGTTGTCCAATCAATGGTTTCTACGATGAATCTGGCGTTTGAGCATCTCATTCTTCAATAGTCCACAGCTTTTTTGTCGTAAACTTACTCAGATGTATTGCTTTTATCATTTTTTTGCCTGGTCTTCAGAACTTTATCGGTTTCCGGCGGTGATCTTCTCGCGTTTGCTTTGGTATTTCGTTTCCGCAGGGTTTCTCTCTGTTTTGTTTGGCGGGGTTTTTCTTTGTTTTGTGTTGAATTCTTGACTTGATTTTCGGGACTTTCGGGTGCATGTCTGCTTTCGTTTTTTTTTGTGTTTTGGCTTCAGTTTCATTTTATCGCGGCTGTGTCTTCTACCTCGGTTACCTTATCGCTAACAAACGTTTCAACCATTTGGTGAAAAAAATTGAGGAAAACCATCCGAAGTTGAGATGAAAATCAACAGATCGCGTTTTAACTGCCAAACTCAGGGTAAAGTGATTTTATCGACACTTTTTACCGAGAATTCCACATTGCCAACTTTAGTTTGAAATTGTTCATGTCCAACATCTCTATCCCCCCTCTCTCCTTCTGTTGTGTAGTACGTGGTTCATCCGCTTCTTCTGTTCGCTGCTTTCTTCAGCAAGCTTTTTCGTAATGTCACCGCAAAATAAAACCATGTTTCGTATTTGGTTCAGTGTGTCGTTTATGACACTGCATGAAACAAAAAATAAATGTGAAAAACAGTTAAGCGAAAAGAAAAAAAAACTTTTTTTGAACATTCGTATTTCTTGAACAGACGGTAAATGCAAAATGGTTTTGTTGTCAAGGCGTTACATCTATTGTGGATAAAAAGCATGTGTTACAGAACGCACACTATGAAGTTGCGATACTGCGCTGAACATAAAACTGACCCGGTGACGGTGACTGATGTGTAAAACTAGGCGGAGGTCATTTATTTTCAATCATATTTTTCATATTTCAATAGTAGCGTGCGTGCGTGCTTCGTGTCAACAGGTCATAATTGAAAAAAAACGAATCTGGTTTTTTTGCACAACAACTACAACGATTGAAAACACGTTCAGAAGCGCCGTAAAATTCCGACTAAGCTACACACATATATGACACACATAATTGTGAAACAATTATTATCTTTCTTATTAAACGTGACCCAATCTGCGTTTGCACGCACAGATAGTGAAAATGTTTGACGGCTGCGCGCGCGGCAACAAAACCGAGTGTATCTGACGTCAGTTTTGTGCTAGAAAATGAAAAGCAAAACTAATCAGCAATTTGTTTCAGGAGTGAAATTATTTTAATTCATATTCAGACCATACGTTCGGGCGAAAGCAGCGCGTTCAGTCGTCAGCTGTGCGGCTTTTCCACAGAGCCATTCAACATCACTCCGCCTCCTTTGCACAAAAAGATAATGCCTTTCACAGGAAGTCATAGGGTCAACTGAAATAATGAGATCGTTGGCAGTTGCCGCTGCTTTCATCGTTTGCAGTCTGACCAAAGCCGAACCGGATCTAAGGAAGCCGCACGCCGTGCTGCAAATCCCAAGGCATCAACGTCAGTTTGCAAACTTATAAAACCTAATTTTAATTAAAATTACTAGCTTTTCTTGTGTCCCCGAGACTCAATACGCGCATAGACAGGGAATCAGTTTCATGCATGACGCTGGAATTCAAAATTGGTAAGGTGATCCGAGCACCCTAAACAGAGCAAAGTCACTTAGGCTATTTTGAATTGCCGTATAAAGATTGAAACTGGTTACCTTTTCGACATATGCGAACGCATTAAGTCGCAGATTCCACAAAAATTAATAATGCGGGTAGTTCTAATTGTAAAAACTAACGTCACAATCTAATTAGGCTATTTAGTTCGGTCAAATGGCTTAAACTAAAAAACTCAATTTTGCAAACAGTGCTTTGAACAGACACCAGCGATTCGGCGAGCAGTGCAGCATTCGAGACGGTTCCATTCAACAATGATTTCAATCCGGAACACGACCGGAGACTTTCACCAACGGAGGTGCGGGCGCTGAGCAAAGTGAACGGCATCATCGGTCGTATCGTGCTCGATCACCAGGGACGATTGATACTGATCAGGCACCACCCCAAAAATCTCCAGTCAACGTCGTCTTCCTTTGCAACTGCTCATCAACAGCACCAATTTCCACCGGAGAACTCAAATGCGAACATCCACGGAAGCCGATTCGGGTCACCACAGTCGACGTTCAACGAGAATACAAACTTCACGCCGCACAGGCAGCCTCAGTTTCCGTCGCACTTTGCGTCCACACCTTCGTTTCATCAGTCGTTCACTCAGCGACCTTCAACTAGACCAACAACAAGTACGACGACGACGACGACGACGACAACAACAACAACGACCACGAGCACACCGTCGAGGTTGCTGATGAACGCTGGAAACAGTCAACCAGCGCACCCGCCAGCCGCGGATGATCGACATCATTCCGGTGAAGATAGTCGCCCTGGCTAATTGGGTAGTATTAGCAGATTGGTTGGTGAACACGTTATGCATGCATTCCGTGTTGGCAATGCATGCTATCACGTGATAACCAACCAATGAGCTAACACTACCATTTTAATCACGGCGACTACAGTTTCGCTGACAAATTTCAAATTTTTCGTGTCCTTTCGTCTTTGATCGCTGTCTTCAAACAATTGACAACATAAATTTGCCATTTCATTATATTGGTGTTCGCAGCGGCAGCAACCATCCAAGACAACAACGGTTTCATCGTGATCCCGGTCGACCAGTTGCCGCAGTCCGACGGCGACGAGCTGCTGGCGGAGCTCAGCAAGGTGCCGGGCGTCATTCTGCCGGCCTCATTTCTCCGGTCCTCCGAGCGACCGATGTTCGCGCCGAATGCCGCCGGCCACCAGCGCCGCGAACCAGCGCCGTCGCCGCCAGCGCCGCCCTCGAACTTGCCGACCGATTTCCACCAGACTCGAGGTGTGACGCACGAGTTTCGCGAACGCAACTTCAACGGCGACACGAATCCGACGCGTCTAGACAGCGAACCGACCGCAAATACGCACCACGGACACTCCAATACGAACCTGTTGAGCGCAAATCCACCGCCGGCGCCGGCGCCACTGTCGGCCAACTTTCGGGCGCCATTCGATTCTGCTGCTGACGCGATGGGTCGTTCGGTGGGCGTCTCAGTGTCGATGTCGGCAGAGAGGCCACGATTCGGCGCTCATGATCACCATCACCAGCATCAGCAGCAGATGATCCCCAATCACAACAATACGATGAACTTTGTGCCACCGACGTTACCAGCGGCCGAACGATTCGTTGGTCACCATCACCGACATCACGGTCATCAGCAGCATTTGCAAGGTTCGGCTTTGGTTGAAACAAGATGTGGGAACCGTGGCGCTTTTCATTGCAGCCCGATCGAATTGGTTAAAATAAAGGGGAAGGGGACATGCCCATCGTCGAGGGTTGCGCGTAATCGGTTCGATCGAACCTAGGAAACGCAGCTACACGCACGGATGGCGGGGTGAACATCGAACTACAGCCGATGCAAAATCATGTCGAATTTGACCAGCCACGATCAAGCATTGTTTCAGACTGGGTCACACAGTGCACAAGCCATGGCGACTGCGAGGCGACGTTCGCGCCACAGCATTTGTATTGCTGTGCGTCGTTTTGGAGGTAACGTATCTTTCTTTACACATGTCACTTTTCCCCAGGGATGCAGCGCTTGCAAAACTTTGAATTACAGCAAAATAGAATCAATGTATGGCGTTTGGTTGACGTCAAACACCCCATTTGTAGCTAAATGTGTTTTCATGCAACTTCAATCCTTTTTCGTTCGCAAGCTCTGTATTCTGTGACAGGTGTAAACAAACATACTGTAAGAGCTCGCAATGCTATTGTTTTCTGAAAATTGCCAGCCTTTTTGGAAGTGTACTCCCAAATTGTGAGAGAAGTGAATTGGTAAACACTCATGGACGCACGTGTAAAAAAGTTCGCGGTTTATAAGACCAAAATACAAAAAAACTAATTTGGTATCAACCAACCAGTGCTACTCAATGCGATAAAAACCGTAGCCCGTCAGAACAGGCACGCACAAGCATACCCAAGCGACAATGACCACTGATTTCAGTCAAAACGGCTGTCACTGCGGCCAGGCGGGCGTTTGCGTCATCCAAGGTCAGTTGCCGCCGGACTCCAGTTTTCGTCTCGGCTTCTGCATACCGGAGTTTCCATCGTGCGATAACGTGAAATGTTGACATTTTTCAGAAGCATAGAAACTGTTGCGTTTGATCATGAGACCAGCACAAAGATGAGCTCAGCATTTTTTTATTGGAATCGATAAAGCGCATCTGCGATTTACAAACACCACCCAACACCCCGCAGTTTGTGTCTGTAGTTTATTTGCATCACTTCAACAAGTCAAAATCAACAATCCCATTCCAACAAAGCACAGCAGCAACACGATCGCAAAACATGAATAAACGTTCTCTCTCTCTCAAATTAGTGAGTGATCTTTCGTTTTGTCAACGCAGCAATCTTCATAGAAATTGCGCTAGAACGAATTAGAAATTCAATTAAATTTGATGCTTTGGCTTCGTCCGTCGTTTGTTCTTTCGCCAGAACTTTGATTTTGTCGCGTTACGGGCATCGGCAAACGTTTCGAACGGCGCGGAGTCCTGGAAAATGGTCAATTTTAGTTTGGTCGGATTGGTCCATTATTTATTTTGTATAAATTGTTCAAAGTCGAGCTTTTGCAAATCGTTTAAAGTCAGTGCCATAGAACAACAAACTGAACGATGAACGGTATCAAAGGCAACAACACGTTTCAGTGAAAGACTGTCATACTGACTGTTTTCTTTTTCGCCGTCTTTTTTCGGTGTTTCTCGCCGCCCCGTCTGTGTTTCCGTTGTCTTTGCTCAGCCGCGTTGACAGCCAGCTTGTGCACATCTCCACAACCATCGTTGTCATCGTGTTCATCATTCGACTCGCCCAAGTCACTCAGTCCACTCAGATCACTCAGGCCACTACAAGTGCTACCAACGTCCGTCAGTGACTCCGAGTCGTCGGCGTCTGCAATGATGCAGTTACAGTTGGTTGAACGCGAAATTATTGGCCATGCAATTATATGCAGCAGCCAATCAGCATTCAGCATAGCACATTCAAATACCGGAATGCACCGGTCTACCGGGTTGTTGTTGTTGTGGTTCGGATTTTTAGACGATGTTTTTACCCAGGGCTAACCCAGAGAAGCGTACAGAACGCCATTGAGTAGGACACCCATCGGGTTTTCTCTGTCATTAAGTGCCTATACACCCCTCGGCGGGGCTCGATCCCCCGAGCGCACAGACTGCAGTCTAACGCACTACCACCAGGCCACAACCGACCGAACAGTTCGTTGTGCGTCGTTGCCTCCGGTGCATGCTCAGTGTCCGTCTTTTGTTCCAACTGTTTCTCTACGATTTCCTCAAACTCCGCATCATTGGCTGACTGTAAGGCCGGCTCATTTTCGCAGCCAGGCGGTCGCACGTAATACGGCACACGACCACGCTGGAAGTCGTTCAGGACCTGCTTCGCCACGGTAGACACGTCTGCCTCGCCACCCTGTAGTGTGGTGGGAAAATCGTGCGTGGGATAGAGGACATTCTTGGTGAGGATTTTTTTTGACAACCGCAACGCAACCTAGAAATTATGATGAAGTTGGTGTTCTTCAGTGCACTTCGATGTCAACAATCTAGAGCAGCGTCCTAAAGACAGTGGAATTTACTGTCACACACAACGCGCGAATGCGGCTAGGGCCAGTGCGTTTGTCCACTAGGCGATATTGCAAGAAAACCATGCCAACAGGGACCGGTCGTCAAACCAGGACCTATACGTACATGCAATGAATGGCAGCAAGCTCCGCTGAGCAGCTAAATCATGATTGTTGTTCATGATCGTGACCGTCCAAAAGCGTGACATTGAACCATCGCCTCGGCACAGACCTTGAGCAGTTTTCCGGATTTCAAAGCGAGCGCCTCCAGAAAGCTGTCAGCATCCGTCCACCGGTCAACGCCGTACGTGCGCACGAGATGCTCCCGTTTGACGCACTGCAGCACGCCGTCGACGTACGTCTCCGGTTGCTTGACGTTCTCCACACGCACCTGCCAGATGAAAACGGGCATATTGCGAAACTCGCAATTCGCTTTGATATCTACGACGAGCCAATCAGAGACTGAATCACAAAACACAACTCAAACGAGTAAAACTGAAAAGAAAACTGCGCCGAAGATTTTCAAATGCAATGAGATGAGAACGATTAAAATCAACATTTTGATCGGACATTCAAACCCCACAACAAAACACGGGGAAACAAAAAATATTTTACACAACACGCTTATTGGTTGCATAGTACGCATACATCACAGTCAAGTGTGCGGCCAATCAGAAATACAAACATAAACAAAGCAACCGTAAAAAATTTAAAAAAAAACTCACGACTCCTTTGAGTACGAGCTGCGTCTCGCTGTCGCCGTGTGGATAGACGACACCAGGGCAGTCGATCAGGTAAATTCGCTTCATCAGCGTCACGTACTGCCAGACTTTCGTTTCGCCTGCGATCGGCGCTACGTTGCACACCTGAACACACGATTATGAAACCCAGTTGACTTTTGAGTGTTGAAAACATCGTGTCCAGCTGAATGCTGACGTTGTTTGGTTGTTTCAATCGCGCACCAATCAGCAACCGACAAAGTTAGAATAGATCCAAATCAAAACAACAGATTTTTGAAGCAAGGAGTGAATTCGAGCACTCCGCCGATTTGCCATCAAAGCGACTGAGCAGACCTTCTTCTTGCGCAGCGTGTTCACGATGCTGCTCTTTCCGACGTTCGGATAGCCGACGAGACCAACGCTGATCTGCTGGCGATCTTTGTGCAACTGAAATGCACGCAACACTCAACAATACCTGGCGTTTACCATCCAGAAATTCTTCAGAACCAAAAAAATACAATCATATGACGACATAGAGGAAAAAACAACAATCAGAACATAGCAATCGTTTCAGATGCGCAGCATCCAGCTGGGTGACAATGAAAACGAAATGCCGACGACTGGTTTGAAAAAAGCAAAGAAAGAAAGTGAACACAACACTCGCCAGCGAACCTTTGCGTACTGTCGAAGTAAGTTGATCAGGGCTCCTTTGCCAAACGAATGCTGCATGCTTGCGTGGAATGCCACCGTCGGATATTCGGAGGCTAATAGACCGAGCCATTTCTTCTACAAGAACAGAATTACAGGGTCAACAAATTCGTTGCAAAACGGACTCTGTGAAGTCGATAGGTTCAATCAGCAGTCAGTCAGCCACCAGTTCCGACCAAATGAACGCGGCGGGTGAGAAACCACTTTTATGCTTGAAGCGTCTATTCGCGAATTTCTGAAGCGATCAGAGGCCCTGAGATGCGAGGGCACTTGGGCAAATTTATAATGCCCACGATTACATAGAGTCATAGAGTTGAGACTGAGGTGCGTGTGCGTGACAACAAAGAGCGATGCCAACACAGCCCCTACAAAGCCTGCTCACTGACCGTCACCGAAGTAGGCACCAAGTCGACTTTGTTCAGCACGAGCACGACGTGTTTGTGCGGTTTCTCTTTCGCCAGGAACTGCTCCACATGCCTGCATCGTGTGCCGAGCGGGTCGCGTGCGTCTAAAACCTCAAGAATCACGTCTGATGAGTCGATCACCTGAAACCGCGTTTTTTCCATTTTTTATTCAATTATCAATGATTATTACAGTTCTGTTTCTATATCATATGCAATTAGCTGATTGGTTGGTGCACACGTGATGGATGCGCGTGCTTCTGTGCGTGCGGGCATTGCTGTGGAGGAGTCAAATACAGCATAGATTAGATGCATTACATGGTCACCATCACCAACGATAACGAATTGCATATTAGATAGAAATAGAAACTGATTTACTATCTGTTCATCATAACTGTCGAAATCACACAGTTGTAGGTGTGCAACGGAAAAACGTTGAATCAGGTGAAAATCGAACATCTCATCTCACACATGTCACCTTGTGCAACTCGCCCCAAATGCGGTGCGACTGGCCCGCCTTGAACAGTGGATTCGGGTTGTCCTCTTTGATGTCGCCCGGCTCCTTCACCAGGTCCTTGTCTTGTGCCGGCTTGTAATTTGAAGTGCGCTTGTCCACGGCCGACGCCAGCGCCTGAGAGACTCAGCACTTATATGCATTTTGAGTTTCTCCTTGTTTTTTTTCGCTTTGCCTACATTACTAAACCAAAGCCAAGTTTACAGTCTGTTTTGTTGTTTGGTTCGGTTTCAATGAAGTCGTTGTAGGTTCCTAATCCTAAGCCCAATCCTAATCCTAATGAAGTCGTTGTAGGTTCCTAATCCTAAACCTAATCCTAATCCTAAGTGAAGCCTTTTTAACAAAGTGAAAGTGCCTTGATTGACAGCTTTGTTGAAGGGGTGAAACATTGGGATCAGGGATCAGCTCCAGCTCCGGTTTAGCTTTGTAGTTTTACGGTTTTTTTCTATGTCTTAGGAAAAAAATGTATTCCGTTTTTCCACCCTTGCAGAAAAAATCACCTCAAGATTGTCGGCAGTGACGTTCGGCTTTTTCCGATGTGCCCTTTTGCCGAATGTGTAGTCGAAACTTTCAGTGTCCAACAAATGCACACGGGCGTTCTGGAAAACAGCACGGAAAGACAGCTATGGAGAAACCAACCAAACAATGGCTAATTTTCCACTCCACAAACAAACACATTGTCAGTGCAGTGACGTAACGTACAATACACGTCCACAGCATTCAGGGCTTTCGAAAGATGTGTTTATGATTTCGTCGCAGAAACTTCAGCTAAACTAAACACAGCTGACATAGTTCAGCTAAAAACTTTTGCAAGAAAACCAACTTTGGCGCGCTCCTGCAGCAGCGTCACGGGCAGCTTCGTCTGTCGCATCACCACCTGGTACGGATCGGCCAGCACTTTGCCGAGGTTGGCTTGGAATTTCTGCAGTTGCTCTTGGCCCACTACACGCGTGTTGCCTGGCATGCAAACAATGAAACACATTGATCACGCTGTTTGCATGTTCCATTGCTGAACGAACGGTGATTTTAGGCGAGGATTTTTTTCGCCACCGCTAACGCCAGTGAAAAGCGTACAGAACGCCGTCGAGTGGGGCACCCATTCTCTGGGCGGGGCTCGATCCCCCGAATGCACAGAGTCTAGCGAACTACCACGAAGGTGACATGACTTGAAGCAATCACATAATGCATAAACAAGTAAGACAACCACAGCAATGAGTAAAGTCGTATCCATCCAAAAGACCATTTGTATTTAGTGGTGTTTAGAGCAACACTGAACACCTCCAATCACTCACCGAACCATTTCCGATTCGGTTCCACACGAGCGACCGTACCAGACGAAAGGGTCTGTTGAAACGGGGCTGCTTTCACGATTTTACCGCGTTTATCCCTTCAATAAACAGCGAAAATTGAATTATTGAACGGGAAATTTCCAGGTGAACTGCGGTTTTTAGTGTCGTTGAGAACAAGTTTTATAAAAAAAAGATTAAAATTCAGCAGCCAGACGAAACCTGATCGGCTTGAAGTTCTTGTACATGCGCAATCGATTGATCGTCGCCTTATCACGCATACCGTCCGCAGTTTTCGCGCGATCTAAATTTTATCTCTTTTCCAAAAGCAACCAATTTTGTCTTTGAAGCACCATGTTTTGTTGGCAAAATCGACGTACCCGGATTCATGGAATGGTTGCCCTTAAAGATCTTCTCCCTGTTCGTCGACTTCGTCACGTTCTTGCTGTACTTTTTCATTTTCAACGCCAATTTCGACGGTTGCTTCTTCTGGACGCCCTCAGCGCCACCGCCACTGCGTTGCTGTTTCTTGATGGACGCACGTTTTTTCGCCATTTTTATCTAGTTTCAACAGTTTTTTTGAGTGCAAAAAGCAAATGAAAAAGGCACGAATGGAAAAAAGTAGCACCGCAATTTCGGTGTCAAATCTAGTGAGCAATGAGTGATAAACTGGCAAAACAACTACCCCAATTTTAATTCAGAACTTTTATCGACTTTAATCAGTTTCTAACTATGTATGTACAATTATTGAACAAAGATTCTTCTGCCTTGCATCACATGGGAAGCACAGCAAACACGAACTTGAGATGAAATACTACTGGAAGAAAAGCAATCAACTCCAACATTCGGCAAAATTGTATCGGAATATCGTTCACGTTAAAAAAACCGAAACACACCAGCAAGCAGACAATGTGCCACTGTGTTTGAGCACCAAAAATCACCAATGTCTTTCTGCAACACAGTGCACAGTTGACAGAGCGCGCGAGGTTTCACTTTCACACAGATTCCAGAAATCGTCACGCAACCAAAACACCTCATCACCAGCAAATCTTCTGCCTCTGCAGCGCCTCCTCGTAGGATCGCCTCAAATGCTCAATGTGCTTCTCGACCTGTTCGTCGACGTCGCGTCGCCTCTCAGCGATCTCTTCCTCGAGTTTCGTCCATTCGGCCGATTGGCCCTCGCGCACGGCTGCAACGTAATCGTCAGCGGTCGTCTGCAGGCAAAACGCGCTTTTTTCATTGTCTTTTTTTTTATCTAGCGCCCCCTTCCAATACGGCAACAAGCAAACACATCGGCGGCAGACAAATTTGTCCTGTTTGTTTGCTACAGAATGTTTGTTTGAACCATGTCTCGCACAATACCAGAAGGTCTCGCCCGAGAAGGATGAAAGAAAAAACTAGACCGGAGGGCAAGAACACGCATTTACCCACAAATGAAGACGAAGTGCGTTTTTACAAACAAAACCGATGCATTCGTTTGTAAATTGATTCAAAGTTTCACATGCCGTGTTTTGAAAAGTGACAGATTCAGACAAACTGACGTGGAGCCGAAAACACAATGGGTAACTAAATGACGCAAATAGTACTCGGTTACTCACTTCACCGAAACAGACGAAGAAAACAACTCGTTTTATTCAAGCAAAAACAACATGACAAACAGACAAACTTCGTGTTTTTCTGCAGTTTCCACCAGTTTACGCAGCGATGTCGTCACTGCGTCCAACTTTGCGGTGATTTTCTCCAAGCCGATCACTCTCAATCGCTGTTCGGTTTCACTTTCTAGAGCTTCGTTCACAGTGTGAGAAGTTCGCAAAAGCTGATCGAACTGCGTGTGTCGTTGGTTGCCCTGAAAACATTTTCAAGTTTTGTTACCACCACAACATTTCCTTTCTGTTTGAGTCAATTAATCTGGTGAGGTGACCCATGATTCATGAAACTTAACTGGATGACTGTGAAAAAAAACCCAAAAACAAGAAAACAAGCCGTTTCCATTTCCATTTTGGTTTGGTTACCTCGAACTGCTGAAAGAAATAGTCGTTTTCAAGACGGATCGCATCCGTGTGATCGAACATTTGACGATAAACCTGAGCGAACTGCGAGTAAACCTCGTTGGGCGACGACGACATGACATGAGGTTTGAATTTTGATTCGATTCAATCAGTTTGATTCACTCGACTGCTCGAGTGTGTCGAGCAGTAGCGATGTTCGAACTGCTGGTTGATTTAGCGCAACTTTGATTTTTGATTTTTTTTTTAAATTAAAAAAAAACAAAAATGACGATTTTTGGGTTGGCCTGTCGTACTAAAACAAACCACTGATGTTGGCAGACGTTGCCTAAACTAGCCTAAACCAAAACCTAATCCTAAAGCCTAATTCAAATTCAAATTGTTTTATTTTTGTTTTTTAACAACCCCAACCCGAACCGAACCCTATTCAGTATACACGACTAGGGTTGTTAAAAAAAACAAAAATCGTCATTTTTGTTTAAAAAAAAATTTTTTTTTTAATTTCAAAAATCAAAGTTGTGCTAAATCAATCAGGGAGTCCGAAGAACCACATTTGATGTCCAATCGCCTCTCGACCGAATGACTCCCGTATGGCGGAACTTTGCAGATTTTGTTTTGGTGACCTCAATTACCCCTTTTCCAAACCGTCACCATGCCTCTTCTTGTGTTTTGACCTCCAAAACGTCACTAATTGTCCCCAGCTAAACTAATGCTGAAGTAAAGACAAACATACCGCCTTGAAATTCGATCAATTCTTCTGATGGTGTCGCGACGACACGACACGAAGCAGCAAGCAACCAGACAACGTAGCGCTTGCAAACGGACATAGTTGTTCCAGAGCCGAGGGGTTGGGGGGGGGCCAGTACAGTACACGGCGTACACCCCCCCCCAGAGCACCAGAGACCGTCGGGTGGGGGGGGGGGTGGGGGGGGGCACCGTGCCACCCCCCCTAAAACCGGGCACCCCCCCTAGGGTTAGGGAAAAAAATCCGGATTTTTTTTAAATTAAAAAAAAAATTAAAAAAAAAAAATTTTTTTTTTACAAGTTAGGTTTGTTCGAAGCGTCTCGTCGAGCTGAGTTCATCTAGACTATTTTCAGAACGATCCGGAAAACTATAAGAGCGAAAATCGTGTTTTATTGAAATTATGTCCATTTCATAGAGGGAAAGTTGCATTTTCAACAGTAAAACAGGACAATTTTCGACGTGTACTTGAATATTGAACCGTTCTTAGTTGTTCCTCTTTAGAAAACTAGCCAATTGACCCGTGCCTACGGCACGGTTAGCTGATAAATACAATTGTTATTTTTGAGTGGATTTTGGCCTTTTGAACCGTGCTAAAAATGCATTGCATTTTGATTTTGAGCTGCTTTAGTCGTTCGCGTTCAAATGATCAAAAACAATCTTCTGATCCGGAACACAATCTTTACTGCATTCCCTTTTAAAGTTAAAAACAATCTTTTTAAATCACCAATGGTTCATTGCTGTTCCCGTTAAAAATATGTAAAACGATTTTAAAGTTAGTTGAATTGAAACGACAAAAAGTATAATTTTATAAAAATCGTTTTTGAATGTAATGTAATTTTAATTTTGAAATTTTGGTTTTGAAATTGCACATTTCTAATTTAACCCGCGTGTTAAAAAAACAAATTTAAATGCGAAGTTTATGATTTTGCTGTTGTTTTTTACCCGTTCACCCTGCTCCAAGCCAATCCTTTTTTGTACAGTGACAATACAAAAAAGTTAACAAAAAATGTAAAAAATGACGTTTAAACAAAAAAACATTAAAAAAAACTGTTTTGATACCTTAACGTATATCCTAACATATAAGCCAAGCCTTTTCGCAAAGTGAAAATGAACAAATAACTGCTTTGAAAGCCATCTTGCTTTCTAATCAGATTTTTAGTTTATCACGCACTTCACTAACAAACCCCGTTTATTTGATTTTGCAGTTAATTTTTTTAGTTGAGTTGTTTAGATAAAACTTCTCTGTTTTTGAAAAAGTCTTAAGCAATAACTTTTCAACATTTTTCTGTTTTTGAAAACGTTCTCATGCAATAACTGTTTAACCAAATGATAATGAAAAATATTGTCTTGAAAGCAAAGTGCAATGTGCACTTGCAATTTCGATGTCGTTTTGCAACCTGATTTAAAAAAACAATTGCAATGATTCTTCATAGTTTGTTTTCTTTCATCTTTCGCTTTCGGTCAGTTTGAACAGCAACAATTGCCATTAATTGTCGATCGTATGTTAAGGCGCTGTCGCGGATGACCAAAGAGTATCATGATGACTTCGCAGTACAGAGTAACGTTTTTGAGAAAATGATTTGCAGTACAGAGTAACGTTTTTGAGAAAGTGATTTGCATTATTAATAATAGGTTAAGAAATTGAGATTTAGCTATCTTAAATAGCAAAAATACGCGCCAATTCAAATTGCAAAAAAGTGACACGGACACCACTATTATCTTAGTATTATGACTAGCCAATTGACCCGTGCCTACGGCACGGTTAGCTGATAAATACAATTGTTATTTTTGAGTGGATTTTGGCCTTTTGAACCGTGCCCATGACCCGGACTAAAAATGCATTGCATTTTGATTTTGAGCTGATTTAGTTGTTCCCGTTTTTATTATCAAAAACAATCTTCTGATTAAGAACACAATCTTTACTGCATTCCCTTTTAAAATTAAAAACAATCTTTTTTAATCATCAATGGTCAATTGAAATTGAAATTTTTGCTTTTGAAATTGACACATTTTGCTGTTATGTTTTACCCGTTCACGCTGCCTTGAGCCATTCCTTTTTTGAAGAGTGAAAACAAAAGTTTTGAATTTTCCTTTTTGAAATTGACGCATTTCTAATTACACCCGCTTGTTGAAACAAATTTAAAATGCGAAGTTTGTAATTATGTTTTTTACCCGTTCACCCTGTTCTAAGCCAATCCTTTTTTGTAAATGAAAAATATCCAAAAAATGAACAAAAAATATTGTTTTGAAAGCATAGTGCAATGAGCACTTCCAATGCCGATGTCATTTTGCAACCCGATTAGAAATTTTGTTTTTGAAATGGACACATTTCTAATTAAACCCGCTTGTTAAAAACAAATTTAAAATGCGAAGTTTGTAATTCTGCTGTTATGTTTTTACCCGTTCACCCTGCTCTAAGCCAACCCCTTTTTGTATATAAAGTGAAAATCTATATAAAAAATGAACAAACCATATTGTCTTGAAAGCAAAGTGCCATGAGCACTTGCAATGCCGATGTCGTATTGCAACCTGATTTTTAAAAAACAATTGCAACCATTCTTCATTGTTGGTTTTCTTTCATCTTTCGCTTTTGGTCAGTTTGAACAGCAACAATTGCCATTAATTGTCAATCGTATGTTAAGGCGCTGTCGCGGATGACCAAAGAGTATCATGATGACTTCGCAGTACAGAGTAACGTTTTTGAGAAAATGATTTGCATTAATAATAGGCTAGGAAATTGAGATTTAGCTACCTTAAATTGTTGGTTTTCTTTCATCTTTCGCTTTTGGTCAGTTTGAACAGCAACAATTGCCATTAATTGTCAATCGTATGTTAAGGCGCTGTCGCGGATGACCAAAGAGTATCATGATGACTTCGCAGTACAGAGTAACGTTTTTGAGAAAATGATTTGCATTAATAATAGGCTAGGAAATTGAGATTTAGCTACCTTAAATAGCAAAAATGAGCGCCAATTCAAATTGCAAAAAAGTGACACACACAGACACCACTATTATCTTAGTATTATGATGATACCAAAATTTGACTGTGTTCAAAAATTCATGTTTGCTGTAGCTAAGTCGGCAACCCCTGTCGACCCGGTAGCCCCCCCCCCCCCCAAGACACTTACTTTCAGGTTCAACCAGCTATGCTATCTGCCACATGGCGAGAGCCCACTCTTCAAATCATCGTATCGAAAACACGTACCATGATTTCGCGATCACGTTGCGGGCAACTGACAGACGCAAGTTTAACACGTTAGTTTAGCTCAGCACGCAAGTTTTAACATGTGGCCATGTTATCGGGTATCTGAAAAATGGTCGTGTGATGTGGTATTAACCAACATCTCCGCTCCAATTGTTTAACAATATATCGCACAACTCCATTGTAGACCTATAACATACGCCAATCAACAAAATATCATGTTCATCTCATGGCCTACCACCGACTGAAAAAACATGTTCTAAGTTGCAAGAAAACGATTTCTGAAACGATATTTCAATTCAGTTAAGTCATTTCAACGCTAAAAATTGACTCTAGAAGTCATCCAAATCGAAAAACATGGAGTACGTCGGTCAAAATGACCAAATAATGACATGTACCTAAGCACACAAAGAAGTTGGGAAGAAAATTTGGTTTGAACTTTCAAAAAATTATGCCATAAATCGAATTTTCAGAGCAAAGTAGAAGAAAAATTTTTTAAATTTTTAAGTTTGAAAAAAAAATCCAAATTAAAAAAAAAAACGAAAAAAAAAATAAAAAAAAATTTTTTTTTCAAAGCCCCTAACCCTACCCCCCCCCCCCCCCCATCGGACCCCCCTCGAAAATTTGGCCGACACCCCCCCACACCCCCCATGAAATTTTGTCTGGCGGAGACCCCCCCCCCCCCAAAATTTTCTGCACACCCTAAATTTTTTTTCGAAAATCATGATTTTTTGTCTATAAAGTCTATAATATAAGCTGAATATATGATAACTTGACCATCTTCATTGCAATTTCAAAGATTTTGCAGCTAAATTTAGCGTTTTTCCTTTAAAATTTACGCAAAAAAATTTCATGGGGGGGTGGGTAGGGTGTGTACCCCCCCACAGAAAATTTTGAAAAAATGCACCCCCCCATGGGACCCCCCTGGGGGGGGTCCCACGTTACCATCGGTTGGCCCCCCCCCCCCTCACTTTTTGGTCGGCACCCCCCCCCCCCACGGCACCATACCCCCCCCTTCGAAAATTTGTTTGGGCCCACGGTACTGGGGGGTTTATATGCATTCTTAAAAGAAGCTCCAGTAATTTTTATAATCGACGCTCTACAAACTGTTTGGCGGTTTTCAGCTGATTAAGAGTTGTATGTGAACTATCAGCGCAATCCCAACCCAAATTGTTCTTGGAGCAAAAAAACAAATTGAATGTGCTTGACGGATATAATTGTTTTTTTTAACAAAGTACAAGTTAATGAATCGAAAAGAGTAAAAATGAATCAATCAAAACATAAGTGATGAGTTTGAAAATAGGTTTTCCAGATTGATGGAATCCTTGCTTTTTAGCAACGTAGTTCGACAATTCAAAATTTCGTTACCTATGCTTACGTAGTATCTGTGCGCAACCTTCATTCATTAGTCAATGAGGCCAACTTCAACCAATGAATAACTATGATGATGTTCAGTTCAACATTGATGGTTGATGAAGCGCCAAACTAAAAAACTAAAACGTGAGTCCCTCTTTTATAATTTCGTTGAGAAGTTTTGGGTTGGCACAACATTTGGAGGCTGGACAGTTCAACAAAAATTTCATTTGACATTATCTTGTAAAACCGTCAGCAATCGATTTGGACCGTTTTGCTGGGCATGCGATCGATCCGGTACCGATCGATCCGGTACGGTCGATCGGGTACCGATCGGTCGGGTACCGGTCGATCCGGTACCAGCAAATATTCTGGGGCGGTCAATCCGGTACTCGGTCGATCCGGTACCAATTGAAATTTTCAGCTGTTTTAGCATTCAATTCGATTTGTTTCTGATTTGTTTTCCATTTTTTTGTTTCTCTTAAATAAAAACAACACACATTTTTTCTCAACTCCAAAAGAGAACCAGACTGCAAACTGACCATGTGGAAAAATATCACTACGACGTGAAGTTCGAATTGGCATCTCTGTTTTTACACATCTGCAAATAGATAGCTGGCAAGGAACAAAATAGTGAGCCAAAATGAAGACCACCTTGCATTGGTCCAACGTAAGTCCAACAAAAAACACTCGTCAAAGTCAATCCGAACATAAACACATGAAATAAATACCATACAGATGAAAGTAGTTCGGTTTCATGTCTTTCCGTGCTGCATAAATGTTTCAGCAATCAGAGAAACCAAAGAAAAATCGAAAACATAACGAATCGAACGCTAAAACCCCTAAAACAGCTGAAATTTTTAATTTGTACCGGATCGACCGAGTACCGGATCGACCGCCCAAGAAAATTGCCAGGTACCGGATCGACCGGTACCCGACCGACCGGTACCCGATCGACCCTACCGGATCGCCCGGTACCGGATCGACCTACAGCCGTTTTGTTGATTGCTTTTAGGTTTGAACAACTTTTCTAATGAAGTTTTTAAGCGTCGCAAAGCTTTGCTCAATATTTCCGATGCAACCAAGGTGACATTTTGCCTCACATTGTGAATTCTAAGCGTCCGAGCTGTGACGTTTGCAAGCGCTACCTTGTTTCGTTGGTGTTTAGTCGTGTCTTGGTGTCCTCATCATATTTAATCAAATTTCAAGCCGGCAAGTTTTCTTTCACTTGAGCTAAGATAATTAGTGCGTTTTGAAAGTCAAAAGGCAAGAAGAGGCATGATAGCAGTTTGTAAATGAGGTCACCAAAACAAAATCTGAAAAGTACGGCCATACGGGAGTTATTCGGGAGGCGCTTGCACATCAAATGTGGTTCTTCGGACTCCCTGATTGATTTGACACAACTTTGATATTCCAAAAAATTCTTAAAAAATAAAAATGACGATTTGAGGCGCTTGAATTCCGCGCGTTCGGCGTAAAGTCTACACGCAGCTCCGCAAGACAGTTTACAGCCCTTGCTATCTGACACTCGACAGTTTTTTTTGTAGCTGATGCTGAAGAACGAGACACGAACGCTGACGTACTGCGACGCGATGAACAACAATCGTCATCTGTTTGAGGGCAAGGTTGTCATGGACGTCAGCAGCGGCAGCTGCACCGGCATTCTATCGATGTTCGCTGCGAAGGCGGGCGCCAGAAAAGTCATCGGGGTTGGTTGCTGATGGTGGTGCCTTCTTTGATTTTTTTGCTTGTTCGATGTTGCTGGCGTTCTTTGTTGTTGTTTGAGGTCAAATTCATTCTAAATTTCTTAATACAAATTAAACACGCTGACGCTGCTTGGCTGTTTGCTCACGTGTGAGAGCAAATGAGCAAGCGATTTTTTTGAAAAATTGCTTTCAGTGCTGCTGAGGAAACTGAAACAAAACAAAATAAGACAATTTGCTTAACCAAACAACTTCACAAACACGCAAGATCATTTTTGCAGATTGACACTTCAAACTTCGCTAGCTTGATGGTTAACACATCAAGTCAAAATTGTTTGATCATGACCATGAGGATAACAACAGGGTCACCACTAGGGTTGAAAAAAAAACGGTATTTTTCAAATCGCGGTAAAAAACCTGTATTTTAACCGTTTTTTACCGGTAAAAAACGGGAAAAAACGGAGTATTATTTGGTGAGAATTGTTGAAAACCAATGGTGCGAAGACTCGTACAACAAGTTACGAGTTGTTGAAGTTAGTCTTTCCTGACAAAACACAACCCACAAGTGGTCTCGCATTCTTTGAATATTGATCGACATTTGGGTACATTATTCGGTTGGGTTCTGTTCTGGCGGCGGACATAACTTGCAGCGAACAAATTCCGTTTTTGCGGCACCAAATGGACACTCGACTGGTATAATATTTTCTGGAATAATATCCTGTTTTATTCGTGGCATTTTTGTTGTTTCTAGCAGTCAGGTTACTTTCTAAAAAATATTTCACTCGCGACGCGCCAGTTTCACTGAAACACGAAAGACCAAATTCTGGCGTTCACGGCCAATTCGATATGGAAAGGGTGTTTGGCTTGGTGGTCCGCTCCCATGACGAAAGAAAGCCAAAAGCCAAAGTCATCACCCAGTTAGGATACAAAAAGGAAATCCGATTTTTCACTCAGGACTCAGCGCATGCACAAGCACACGAAAAACAAGAAAACAAAATACTGCTTTTCTGTGTTGCCCGCAGGTTCTTGTTTTCGTCGGGTCGGGGTCGGGCACACTTGATGTTGGTACCATTAAGTGCAAAACTATGACCAAAACAAAGGGAACACAATGAAAAAATTTCACGTCAAAAATTGAAAAAACCGGGAAAAAAACGAAAAAAACGGGAAAAACACCTGGTTGTTTTCCCGTTTTTTTCAGGACCCCACTTTTAGCCTTCGAAAAAAACGCGTAATAAAACGTGTTTTTTACCGGAAGAAAACGGTATTTTTTCCTTTTCAACTCTAGTCACCACTGAGGCGATTATTGCCGTGTCAGACAAACAAATTTCTCATGTGAATGTTCAAAAACTGCAGACTCGCAGAACCAAAAAATTGGTAACACAAACATGATTCAACTTGTTTTATTTTTTCAGTGATCGCATTCGCAATCGTGCTCGCCAAAGTTGAAGAGATCGACGAGCTGCCTGACAGCATCCTGCAAGTGGACGTGATAATCTCCGAGTGTATTCAAACTTCAGTTGTTTTGTTTCAAGTCGATTTTTTGATACTAACTTAACTAAACAACGGAAATGGCAAGACCTCTTCTCATTTTACCCAAAAGTAGTGAAAACTGAGTGTCACAGAAACTGTGTGGTTTCCTGTTGATTTTCAATTTTTGTGCGACGTTCCTGGAACCTTGATTCTTCATCGATTGTTGACTTGATTATATGTTCAATCAAATTGAAATTCCGTTTCAAGCCATATTTTGTGTATGTATTGTTGGTGTCTTTTCGCTTGCAGCAATACGAACTGATTGTGCTGTACGTCTCAATGCAGACTGAGCTGAACACTGTTTAGCCAATACACCTGTTGGTTGTTGTTGTAGTGCACGATTGCAGCCGCGAGCAGTTTCAATAAAAGCAAAAAAGAACGACGTTTTGGCTTTTTGTTTCACGGAATAAGATTGAAAGACTCGCATGCGATGCCCGAGTTCCATTCTACTGTCATGTGATCGTTTCACATTCCAATTCACATTCCAATTCCAATGTTTGTTAACGATTTTCAGACTGATCGCATTTCAACACCGAAAGCTGAAAGAAACCGAAATTACATTATTCAGGTTGGTCATAGTTCGAGTTCGAGCATAACGGGGATGTTTCATTTTTTCTAGTTTCCGTCGGTTGCTATTTTTCGATTTTCAAGTTGCAATTCAGTTGCTAAATGGTGGCTGGGCGCGTGTGTGAGAGGGTGTGCTGAAACTCCGCCTCCTTTTTTTCTTCCCTGTGTTTTGGAGGAGGAGAACCGGAACTGAAGTTGCAGCTAATTTTAATAATGAGGCATTCCGGTACTGGGGGGGGGGCGATATAGATAGCTGGAGCAAATTTTCCAGATAGATAGACAGCTGGAAAATTTTGGGGGGGGGCCGCGGGGGCCATGTCACTTTGGGGCAGTACCGAGGGCGGGGGGGTACACCCCCCCCCCAGAGCACCCGAGCCCGTCGGGTGGGGGGGGGGGGGGGGGGCACCGTGCCACCCCCCCTAAAACCGGGCACCCCCCCCCCCCCATCGTACCCCCCCCCCTCGAAAATTTGGCCGACACCCCCCCACCCCCCCCCCATGAAATTTTGTCTGGCGGACACCCCCCCCCCCAAAAAATTTTCTGCACACCCTAAAATTTTTTTCGAAAATCATGATTTTTTGTCTATAAAGTCCATAATATAAGCTGAATATATGATAACTTGACCATCTTCATTGTAATTTCAACGATTTTGCAGCAAAATTTAGCGTTTTTCCTTCAAAATTTAAGCGAAAAAATATCATGGGGGGGGTGGGGGGTTGGACCCCCCCCCACAGAAAATTTTAAAAAAATGCACCCCCCCCCATGGGACCCCCCTGGGGGGGGTCCCACGTTACCATAGGTTGGACCCCCCCCCCTCACTTTTTGGTCGGCACCCCCCCCACGGTACCATACCCCCCCCCTCGAAAATTTTTTTGGGCCCACGGTACTGTTTGGGGGGGGGGCCGGTCAAAATTTTGAAATTTGATAGATAGATAGCTAAAACGCTAAAATACTATAAAAACAGCAAAATAATGCTAAAAATGCACTAAAAATCAGTTATAAATGCATATTTTACCTAAAATTAGCGAAATTTTCAAGAATTACAAGCAAAAATGGTCGATTTTGGTCAAAAATTGACTCATTTTATGTCTTCGAAGACAAAATTTTTTCGATAGATAGCTGGCTGAGAAATTTTTTTAGATAGATAATAGCTGAGCCGAAAAAACCTGTCTGATAGAGATAGATTCGAAAATTTTTTGGGGGGGCCGGCCCCCCAGGCCCCCCCCCTAGAACAACTATGCAAACGGAGTAGCGAGCACAATCGGACGCTCTGCGAGGCGAATCGTCACCTTATCTGCATCGGAAATGGTAGGCCAAGCTTTGGAACGCTCAAAAACTTCATCGCAGATGTTGTCGTAGCCTAAAATCAGTCGGTAAAACGGCCCAAAATCGACTGCTAAAGGTTTTACGAGGTATAATCAAAGAAAATTTTTGTTGAACTTTCGAAAAATTTTGCCAAAATTGAGGTTTTCAGAGCATATTAGAGGAAAATTTTTCGAATTAAAAAAAAATCGGCATTTTTGTTTTTTTTAATCACTTTTTTTTTTAATTTTCATTTTTGTTTAACAACCCTGTACACGACACGAGGACGAGGTGCGTTTCCGTGTCCGTGGCAGAAGTTCAGTTCACTTCAGTTATCGTGGAATAAAAGTTCAAAATGGGCAAGCATCATGGAGACAGACAGCAGGAGGAGAACCTTCACCGCGGTCGCCACCACCGTCATCACAACGAATCGCCGACGCCAAATGACGAACAGAATGCTCGAAATAACGACAGAAGAGCTGCACATCGAGAGCGACCGCCAAAATTGTGCGAATCCGAGAGCAGAAAAATGGAGCGAGTGAGAAAGTTGGATAAAGATGATAACAAACTTGAAAAGCACCGCGAAAACGAGTTTGCCGCAGCGGCAGCGTCGTCGTCGTTTAGCAGAGCGGAATCAGCGGATCATCGAACTCGAACTCGATCGCCACCGGCCGCATATGCTGCTGAAAAAAGTTGGTTGTTTTTCGCGTGGAATTGTTGTGGATTAGATTTGTTTGTTTTCAAATGGCGTGAGGTATCAAATACGATACGATCAACATCAAATCTGATACGATCTGTGGTCAGTTTAAAGAGTGAAGTGAAGTGACTGGTGTTTTTTCTTCAGGAAACCGTACTGACACTGATTTTGCCGACGAGCGCCTGCATAGTGACTGGCGGCGAGGAGACGAAGCTGCGATGGAGACGGGGAAGCGGCGTCGAGATCGAGTCGATCGATTCACTAAGACTGACAGCAACAGAAAACAGCACACGTCAAGCAATTCAGATGATCGAAATGCCGCTCGTGAGACAAAAATCGACGAGTCGCGGCAACGACGACGACAGCGATCCGACGACAACGACGGGCCTTCAGATTCCCCGACGACGAAAAAGCCGTCAAAAAGAGCGGAAACATTTGACGACGGCGACGGAGAGCGGCCGTGGAGCTCGAATCGACATCGTGACGGTCGCAAATCAAGCTCCACAGCAGCGACGACGACCAAGTAGGTCAAGCAAGCTAATCGTACATTGGATGTCATCGTGTGCTCACGTCAACAGGTCGACTCGATGGTGTCCAATACTGCGCGATGTTTGTCCATGGTCCAGTTTTGGCAAAAGTCAACAAAAAAAACAACCAAAAAACTGATCGTGGAGTCTCGATGGCACTTTGCTGAACCGACTGCACCCAATGAAGCACATCTCCATCCGCCAATTTTTTGTACTTAACGAGCACTTTGGGACCAAGTCGATCAATGCTCAGTCAGTTGTTCGTGGTCTCTCTCAGTCAAATGGTGTCGAAATCCTGTGTTCGGAGACGTTTTGTTGTTTTCTAATTTAGAGTAAAACGTGAGCTTCGCTCTGAGTCCAAATCGCATTCACCGCCATCACCGAAACATCGAAAAGAACACGAGAAGCAGACGGTTTACAAACGTGCAACGAACGACACAGACCAACAGGCACGTGAGTGGAATGAGCGACGTCGCATCGACGATCGAGTCAGGTGAGTTTTTCAGTGTTTTTGTGTTATCTCGATGAAATTGTGCTCTAAAGCGGCATTCATGAAGAAGTGACACAGCGAGAGGTGTTGTCACTGCTGCTTCATGAACGCCCCTTTAGGCGTTCGAACAGCGGCAGCGCAGTGTATGATACAAGTAAGGGTTGTGTTTGTACGGATTTTATGGCATGGACGGAGCCGTAATTTTTTATGGAAATGGGAATAACACAGTGAGACCGGCGTCTGAAATGAGCTGAATGAAAAATTGAACTAAACAACGCGTTAGACCATGTGACATAAAGTTTTCTAGAATTCACTCACACGCAACACTGAAGATTGAATGGAATTTTGGCGACACATTTTAGAAAAGATGACTGGCACAAACGAAAAGATCCCGCGAATCGTGAGACGTCCGCCGCGGAGGGAGCGCAAAATAAAAAGCGCCTTTCTGGTGAGGGCTCGCCAAAGTGGGGCAAACCGGATGCCGATGCCCATAATCAGGGTTGGTTGTTTATTGTACGGAAACTAGCAGGTCTTGGAAGCCTGTGAACTGTTTGTTGGAGGAGACCGCGCTTTGTTGGAGAGAGTACAAGTGGGACTGGCCCTGGCATTGGCGCTCGTTCAGGATGTTTGCTTGCTTTCATTTGAATTTCACGTTGCAAGTTGCTGATTGGTTGTTGCTGTTGTTCCGATGACGTTACTGCGGAAATGTGCCGGTGTTGGGCCAATTCAGCGTCAGTATGCACGTGAGCGATATTGTTCGACCAGCTTTTTGTGAACTCGAACGGGATATTGCTGCGCTTGCTGATAATTTCGCGTGTTATCATTTTCAAGATTCAACAAATTCGCAGCAAACGACGAACAGCCGCCGGTCGAAGTGGAGAAGCCGAACTTTGGCCTCAGCGGTAAACTGACGGCTGACACGAACACGTTCAACGGGGTGGTCATCAAATACAACGAGCCACCGGAGGCGCGCAAGTCGAAGGTGCGCTGGCGACTGTACCCGTTCAAGGGCGACGAGGCGCTGCCCGTGCTGTACGTCCATCGACAGAGCGCCTACTTGATTGGTACGGTCATTAATTGCTTTTTGCAATAGTCGATTTGAGTTGTTTCGAATTCCGCTTCTCGTTATTAATCGTTCGGTGTTTTGCTCTCTCCAACCGTAGTTATTAGAGAGATAGCGAAGAGCCTGTTTTCATTTTTGGTATTTGATTACGTACGTACAGCATACGATTTCCGAAAATCTAGGCGATGCTATCTTGTGCGTGACCGGGTATATTTTGTATGCTACATTTGCACTTACAATAGCGACCATGCGTACGTGCCCGAACAGGAATCCTGCGGTTTTATCCTTGATGCCTTCTTTCTTTGCATTTAGACGATATTGCGCTACTTCATTGTTGTTGCGGTTGATTTTTGATTTTTGTAGATTTTTTGAAACTTTTTGTCAAATCTTTCCATCAGGCCGCGAGCGTCGCATCGCCGATCTTCCGGTCGACCATCCGAGTTGCTCGAAGCAGCACGCGGTGCTTCAGTATCGCTCCGTGAAATACCAACGGCCGGACGGTAATGCTGGAATGCTTGTGATGTGATGGCGGTTTCCGTTTTCAATAACGAGGCAGGGGCAAAATTGCGTAATCTCTTGACTTTGTGTTGAAGTATCACGTTTAAAACCTGCGTAGGACCTTTTTTATTCGATAAATTGCCAAGTAGACAATTGAGTCAGCATGTTTTGTCATGTTTTCGTTCTTGTCCCGAATTGGTGTTTGAACTGATTTTAAAGAGCAAAAGTGTGCACAACCGACGAATCCATCGCGACAACGCCTTCTCCCATGTTGAACATCCAACATAGATCTCAACGTTTTCCGAAGAAAAACTTCTCTCTAAAACGTGTCAGGCTCGACCGGCCGCCGCGTGCGCCCGTACCTGATCGACCTCGGCTCCGCAAACGGCACGTATCTGAACAACGAGCGACTCGAGGCGGCGCGCTACTACGAGCTGCACGAGCGAGACTGCGTCAAGTTCGGCTTCAGCAGTCGCGAGTACGTGTTGCTGCACGAAAACTCACTCACGCACGACGACGCTGCACCGACGGAGCCGGTCGAGCGGAGCGACAGTGAGCCGGAGACGGCGACGGACGGGAAGAAGTGAACGAACGTTTGTGGAACTTTTCGGGTGGATTTTTCAGTGATAAAACTGTGGGTACTCGATTATTCTGCTCTATCATTTGCGCGGTTTTTGTGTATATGTGGGTGGTTCGGTTTTCGGTTTTTCGTGACTGCTTGATTATGTATGTTGATGTTCCAGTTATGTAACCGGTAAACCAATTGACAACAACAAATGCAGCCATGTTTTGATGTTTTGGTGCGAAAATTAAACTGTTTCTCTTGAAAAAATGTTGAAATAAAAGCGTGTATGAATAACGTCGGAAAGTTTTTTCATTTTACCGTTCATTTGGTTTTTTTAAAAAACCTAAGTCAGGTTGTATCGCTTTCTTTTTTGTTGTTCTTTTTCCTGTTAGGTGGTGAGAGGCGGGGGGTTTGCCACTCTTGGTACCAACATCACACCACGAAGCAGTCGCAACACAGTGCATTTTGCGGGGCAGTTGATTTTTGATTTTATTTTAACCCAGTGATTTTTTGATCCAATTTCTTTTACAGCCAACCGGTGAAGCGAATTCAGAATGAACCGGACACCAGCAATTTTTCTGTTCTTTTGTTATTCATCAATTTTGTTGTTGACGACGACAATTGCGCCTTTGAGCAGGACAGCGAGGGGCCAGTTTTATTGTCATGCAAAATCGTTCATCATCAATAAAGCACCCTTCACGTTGCGTTCATCTTTATCAAGCCGTCAAGCGCTTGTTATTGCCAATGCAAGAAAAACGCTTGCGATTCATGCTTTGTCAGTTTCATTTTTACTTCATGAGACCTCAACTTGCGTCTTGTCAGTCATCCATTATTGAGCTGTTCGCATGGTCATTGATTGACCTGATTCTGCCTGACGATAAAACCTGCCCCCCAGGGCACAACTGCTACTGCACGGCAATCCACCGCGCGTGTTCATTCGCCATCGGGCGTCACCGGTGGTGATCCGCACGGCGCCGCTCCCCCGCGTGCCCCCCGTTGCGCTGCGTGGCCCCGCTCGGCCGCCCCGTGCGCCCCGGCCCCCTGTGCGGCGTCACCCCCCGCGTGCGCCCCTGCTGATTCCGTTGCCGCGCATCGTTCTGCCGCCGTCAGTGCCCGTGATCAGCGTTGTCGCGCCGATGCACGCACGCTGTCTGTGGTGGTTGCCGGTTTTTTTTTCTCTGACGCGGCACGTTTTTCTGAATGGCACGGTGCTCTCAGTTCGTTCAACACTCACAAGCATGACTACAGTGGAAATCATATCAGTCTGTGAGCCGGAACTTTTTGTGGAAGTTCATAGAACTGCTTGTGGCTGGTTGAGTGGAAGGTTTAAAAACACGGAGAGTACCAGGCAAAACAGACGGATGTGTCTGAAAGCTCGATTTGTGTTCAAGAATGCTTTGGGGCGATCTGAGGCTTGGGTTTTTTTGCATTTTGAAACAGCCCAATAGAAAAGATGTCTGTTCATCATCGTGCTTTCATCATTTCAAAACGTTCAACTTTTTATTTCAGACTGTTTTCCGACGTGTGGCGGCTGCGCATTCCCGTGCCGCTGCATTTGGACGCTGCAGCCGAGTCCCGGCTGTCGTTGTCTGCACCCCAGCAATCCGAGTTTCAACTGTCTCGCCATGCACAATCGATTTTCGGCCAGGCAAAGAGGTTGAGTGAGATTGGATTGTTGATAATGAGTTTTGTGGTCTGTTTTGAATTTGAAAAGAATGTCTGAAGATTGTGACGCGATGTGAACATCAGAAACGATACAATGCTGTATTTCTTGTGATTTGAAAGCTTGTGACCCGTTGCTGAGCTTTGTTCATTGGCTAGTCAGCTCAATTGTATTCACCTTTTGTTTTTCGTTGTTTAGACGTTAAGTTACATTTCGTTTTAAAGTGTGTTGATTGAAATCAATGGACTTAGATTTGAAGAGAAACACTGTTTTAAGTGTGCTCATGTTTTCATTACTCAATTTTCTTGCGTTTTCATCAGTTCTTTCTTCCATTCCTTGATATTGTCATCACTTTGTTTGTGACTCACTTACAAGTTGTTGTTTTTATTGTTTTGCATTTAGGCTTGCTTGCTCAAACAAATTTGTTTGTGTTTTTGTATTGCTGAACATTTGATAACTTGGTGCATGAAGATTTGATGAAGATTGAAAAAATAAAACTGAAAAATTCATGGTTCGGTCCTATCCTCATTATGTTTCACTGGGTTCGCTTGGGCGAACCATGCCAGTGAACCACGCGAACCAGGATATAAAAAACAGCAAACGAGTGGAAGAAGTTTTTCGAGAAAATGAACTCAAATCAGGAGTTTTGTCAATGTTTTGCGTGTGAAAGCCCATTCATGCACTCAGCACAGGCGTCACTTTTGCACGTGAAGCTGCTGTTTTGCTCCATGAATGCGTAGCGAACGTGACGCCAGCGCTTCCAAGTTCCATGAATGAGGCTTCAGCAACGTCGGCCTTCAAACTCTGAATTATAGGCAATCAGCTGATTGGTTGATGACCACGTTATGCGTGCTTTCTGTGTAGGCATTGTTGTGTGGGCGGAGTTTGTTCTGCACAGAAGCTATTTCACGTGGTCACCAACCAATCACTTGATGGCCCGTTATTTAGAGGTTACTGTGTGACTCGGTTACAGTATCGGATGGTTCGTTGGTTTTCGTCTGCTTGTCCCGATGTGACGATGTCTTTGTCTTTCACCAGCATTCCGCGTCAGTTGCACAATTTCATTGTAACTTCTTGTTCATTTTCTTTTTTTTCAGCATTTTTCGATCGTTAGCGCCAGTCGTTGTGCACATTCTTCAACAAAGTTTGTTGTTGGAACGACAAACCTTCAAGAAAGTTGCTTGTTAATCAAACAAGACAACTGTGAAGTCGTTATTGAGTGAGAAATTATGGTGTGTGTGCTCTTTTGCGTCGGGCGACTTTTTGCAACATAAATGTAGCGTTAAACGGTCGTTAAAACGCTCGTTAAAAACGGGGAAAATCAGTTCGCATGCGTGCATGAAAACACGTGACACAGTACCGGAATACAAAAGTTGACAATGTGCATGCGCGTGCGGAAAAATTAGCAGAAAACTTGTCATGAATGACAGTTTTTCAATAAAAATTGCCACCCGTTAACAAATAAATGTTTATTGAGATTTTATTACTCACCTCTCAGTATGCAGACCACGTTAAGATGGCAAGAAGAATGTCTCTTGTTTGTTCACTTGCTTTTGCGCACTTCATGCGGAAATTTTGGAAACACCGTGTTTTGGCAAAATTTGATGGCTTGTGATTGAACAAGTTAAGGTGCGTACAGAATTTTCGGCCAATTAACGAAAAAGGCTAAAGTTCCGCAATGTTTTACGTTTGACCATTTGCTAAAGCATGGCGGAGTAATGTTGTCAATAGTGATTCGCAAATCGTTGTTTATTTATATAGTTTTTTTATACCTCATGTCTGTAAATCTTTTGAAATGTGTGTATGCTGTAAAACATACCTAAATGCACGTGGAAGTCAACAAAGCAGGTTTTTGTTGATGATATATAATCCCGTCTTTACGGCACCGACCGACCACTTTACGTCAGAAGGAACAAAGTAATAATCCAAAAATGCATGAAAGTCTGTGTGAAATGAAAACGAAGAAGTTGCTGCATGTGTGTCTGTGCGCGCTGAAATTCAGAATCTTCCAAAAGAACTTCCATCCATGCGCATATTTAGGATGACCGTGAGTTTTTTCAAACGTCTTCATTTGTTGTTGTTTGTTGCTGTTGTGGACAGCCACAGAACTTGTTTCATCCCGGACAAAAGGTATTTTTTGTACAAAAGGATTTCACTTTTCCTCGTTTTCTTCTTTCGATCGAATTATAACACATCAATATTCTCTTCATTCAAGTTGGCTGTTTCGCTGCGATCCTCTTCATTTTTCATTTGTGATGTTCGTTGCCGTTCCCTTCTGAGTCTGACTCATGTCGTGTGTTTCAAAAACCTTTTTTTGCTTTTTAAACCGTCACCCTCGGGGCGTGAATAATAGGTGCATTGGACTTTCTTGTTCGTGTCTTCCGGAGTAGGAAACCCCGCCGAGGGGTGTATTGATCTGTAGGCATTTCATGAAAGGAAACAAACTCGATCGGCGCCCAACTAGATGGGACAATAAAGTTTTAAAATTTCGTCAGTGTAATGAAGTTTGAATCAGACAATTGTTTCAGTTTTTTGCCGTCAAACCGTTAAAGTTATGTGCCGAAAAACGATTTTCAAGAAAAATAATGATCACTGTTCATTAAAAGGCTGAGACTTTTTAGGCAATAAATAATGTCTATTAAGCGTTGAATAATGCAATTATTTAATTTTTTTATTTCTTGAAGCATTCTACTGTTTCTGTGTTATAAAGTGCTTCTATTTTTCCGAGAACTAACTGTACAAAAGCCAAGTGCTTCAGCGTAAAATACATAGTTGCTGACAATAACCAACGAATGTAGGCATTGCTACATTTTCGTCTTCGTCATATGATTACAGCAATGGTTTTTCTAAAAAAAATATGCTCAGCAGTAACAGAAGCGGTTTTTTTCACCTTCACCAAAAATTATGACGAGCGTAATTAATGAGTTTGTCAAAAAAGCAAACTGAAAACTCGTCAGAACGAACGACCGAGAAGTTGGAAGTTGACATGTTTATTTCCATAATTGCAATTGTCGAAATGCGTTGTGAAAAACAGGAGTCCGTTGGGAGTAAATAAATACACACCATCACAACAATCACGTTGTATGTTCACAGTTATTGCAAATGAAAAAGTTTTTTTGCGGTTTTTGATTGAATATTATATTGCATTTGAATAAATTAATTAGTGCTAATTCTTAGTCATCTCACAGGTATACAGTACATGTGCATTTTTACATGTACAAGTAATCATGGTTTGTGTGTCATATCTTTTCACATGATCAAACGCAGCTTTTTATAGATAATTTAACATTTACTGTTTTTGACAACTTCTAAGTCTGTAAATTGCCGCTTACAACTGTTTTAGGATGCATGTAAAACTTTGTTTTATTATGCTTTACAACCCTGGGGGTAAACTTCGTTATTTTCTTGATGTCCACTTGTCTTATCACGTTGAAATAATCGTTTTTGATTGAGAAGACACATGTTTTTCAGAATGCTATTTTCACATGATAAACATTTATGCATTTGAAAACTTTTTTGCTTTTTTCATTGAAAAAAACTTCGAAGGCCAAACGTATTACAGCGTGTTTCTGCCGGTTTTTGCGACGTTAAAATGTTCATAGAAATGTGATAAATATTTGAGGTTGTTGAAAAGTTGAAATATGTCCGCTAAGACGCTTGTAGACAGGTTTTTATCATAATTCGATTGTACACAATAAATATACATTTCTATGTTTTACTGACATGTTGCACATGTTTATTACATGTAGTTGTGTGCAGTGTCCAATGCATGAATTAGAACTGACAAATTGACTGTCGAATTCCTCTGTGGAAGCAATGTTTAATTTTAAGACACAATTTCAATTTACGGCTTAGAGGCGGAAAATTAGCTGCTCTACCAGTATACATGTGCACGTGTATATATTTCGAATTATTTTTTCTTGCACATCTCCAAGTTGTGATTCACTCTGTCTGTACTGGTCTTTTTGCAAAAAATGTAGCGAGTTTGAATCGTGTGCCACCCACTGACCTTGCGGCCACGAGATGACCCATGTGTACAAGAGAGGGAAACGGTTACCACTTTTCGCAGCAGGACATTTGTTTTGTTCGATAGTTTTTTTAAATTATAGCAAAATTTTATAAAAATTGATTGTGCATCTGTTTTCGTTGTTGTACGTACAATAGTATGATTTCCATATGTGTATCTTTGTACTGTTGTAATTTTCCGCAAGAACAATTTATTTTGACAACTCTCTTGTTCTTCACTCTCTCATGATGCCGCATGTGGTCGCAAATAGTTGAAATCTGGTGTATATACGTAGATTGTCCTTTTGGTTTTTGGGGTTTCGCTTTTTTTGCTGAAGGTCTTATATTTACATTTTCGTGCATATTTTTATGTATCATAAACTTAAAGGCAATGTATGCAGTATGGCGTTCAAGACCAATAGAAGTATCATTTCATATACCTAAGCATGCATGGCATTGAGAACAACAAAAAAGGCATAAAACACATTAACTTGCGCGTTATTAACGTTTTTATGTAATAACAATATGTTTCTTAGCAGCTGCAGAATAGGTGAGTGAAAAGTATGTGTTTTCATGGCAGCATCCGATTCTATTAAACGACTCTTGAACTTTTTGACTACATTTTTTCTGTATATCATTAGCTTCCAACGAAATCGCGGAATTCGGTGAACTTTGAATATCCACGTATACACCCGCAATAGTCCGTTTTCCTGCCTTGTGTATACCTATGATGCGTCTAAGTATGTAATATTAGTACATGTATCTATATTTCCTGCACAAATGTTATCGTGTAGCACAAAGTTTGAAAGCAGAAAAAGGCGTGGAGTTCATCTTACGGCAGCTTTTTTTGGTTTGAGAAACTTACGAACTATTCATTGCACGTTCGCTATTGTGTACTCGCAATGTGGGAACATGACCTTCAACGGGATTTAGAGGTGTAATGTAAAAAAGTTTTTTTTGTGCTATCTTTCACTTATTATTGAACCTCTAAATTTAATTTATGCTGTATCCATGAGCATACAAATTACATCACTCCTTACATCAAAATGTGATTCTGAAAGGGTTTTGAACTCTTCTGTCGGAAATTTTTATCATGTCATTATTAAAAACCAATCTGCTAATCACATCTTCATGGTCATATTTTCCCTTCAAAGTTTTTTTTTAAAAAAGGCTACACAACTTTTGCTTCATGTAATAATGTATTTCTATGTAGGCCGGGCCGCATTACAGTGTAAATATTTTTATTTTGTATTGTTTAAAGTGATTTCAGATTCCCGTGAATCTCATTTCCAACAGCGACACCCAATGAAAACACTCATAAATAACTTCTGATTTTGTCCCCGAAACTGTTTCATCGCTTTATGAGATGAAGTACTTCAAAAGCATAGTGTTTCTTGTCGTGGTAAGTGCGATACATGAGTTTGCATGTACATTGTATGGTAAATAATGTTTTGTGTTCTGCTAATAGAAGCAAACAATAACAGTGCAGTGCCACAAGTTTCTGACAGCAGTACTACATCCACTTATCCAACTTGAAAATCAACTTTAAGCCTCCCCCTTCTGCTCTCAGAAGTGTGGCACTATCAACGTTACACTATGACCTATTTTTTCAAACGTGTCCCACAGAAATGGCGTCATGTGCCACAAAACATGCGCTTGTCGTTCACAGCAAACCAGACTTTCCGTTTAGCCGATTTCTTCCCGTAAACAAATGGTGAATGTCGAAGCAGTCGCACCAAACTGAAATTTTAGTGCCTGTATTTTGACAAACGGACGTTTTTAAAGCAAATGACGTCATTTTAGTCCGGACACGTTTGAATAAATCCACAATACACGAATGCAGGCCATCAGCGTTACATTTGCGCTTGCCGCCAACGTGTTCACCAGAGAAACATGTGGCCGGCAGATCGACCTGATTCTGATGTTGGACTCGTCTGGGGGCGACGTTCAACTTTACCACAGTCACCGTGCACTGGCCGAACAAATTGCAAACGCGCTGCCACAGGTAAACTATGTTGAAATAACAGCCTTAGCCTCCGTTGAACTACTGTATCTTTGTGCAACGCTCACACGTAACCATGCAATGCTCCATTATGATGGATTCACTAATTAGCGAGGTGAACTCCACTTTAAGCCAACCATTTGTTTCAAGACGATCTCAGATTTTGCGGCTAAATCTGCAGATATCCGACGGACGACTGCGGACGTCGTTGATCACGTTCAGCGACTCGGCCGACGTCCGTTTGCCGCTCGGTGTCAGCCAAGCTGAGAGCGGCGGTAAAAAGCTGGCGGAGCTGGTCAGAAGCGCAAAGTTTACAGGCGGCAACACGAGAACGGCGACGGCGGTGCTTGTGGCAGCGAACGAGCTGCGAGTCTTCGCGCGGTTAGTGACATGTACCGAATGGTTTGCGTTTCCACACAAATCAAAGTGGCGCGAACGCGTTTTTCAACATGATGCTAAAACGTGATCTCAAGAATTACTGTCTGATTCTTTGCCCGTGCAGCCCGGATGCAATCAAGCTGGTCATCCTGTTGAACGACGGCATCTCGCAGGATCATTGGGGTGCAGTGATGAAGGCGCGCGATGCGCTGCATCAGGTCGACAATGTGCACGTGCGAGCGCTGACGCTCAGCGACACGGTGAACTTGGACGAACTACGTCTGTATGCCGACGGTCTGGACAACGTCTATGGAAGTTCGAAACGAATCGTCGACTTCTGGCGAGATTTGCGCGTGCTGCTGGCGCCTGTGAAACAGTGCCTCGGACAGCATCCTGCGTCGCCGCCGCCAAAGTTCCGTCAAAGTATCGATCTCACTCCGAGACGTCGACCAACCGAACCGTTCGACCGTCGGCAGCAGCCAGATTTGCGTCGACGCATCAACACGCTGCAGGAACCGGACATCAGCGGCTATGGAGTGCCCGCGAAAAATGCAACCTGTATCGAACAAGTTGGTTGCTTTTAGTTTTTTTGAAGAAAATATTCATAATCGGTTCAATTTGATTCTGTTTGTTTCACGACCGTTCGTCGAGGGTCGATTCAGAAGTTCAATAATTTTAGCTTGTTGATTTGGTCATCATATTGGACGAGTCGGGTTCGGTTTCCGAGCAATTCGTACGTGAACGAAATCTTGCAATCGATGTTGTAAAGCAGGTTTGCATTTTTGATCGCTTCTCACAGTGCATTTACACACACAGCTTTCCGTTTCTCAGGATTAGCAAACCAATTCTCTGTTTCAGATCGATCCGTTCGATTTCGCACATCGCGTCCGAGTTGCTGTGGTTCGTTTTAGTTCTAGTGCAAAGCTGGAACTGCCTTTTCAAGCTGGATTGACGCGCGAAGAAGTGATTCGCAGGATTGGGGCGATTAACAACACAGGTTTCGACCTCGGCTAAACAGTTTTTATCATTTTCAAACTTTTTATTGTCAATCATTGATACGGCCCTTTCAGGTGGATCAACGTCATCGGTGGCTGGAATGATGCTTGGAGTAGAAGAAATACGACGAGCAAAACGACCGGGCTCTAAACTGCTTGTTGTGCATATAAGCGATGGTAATTCTCAGGTTGGTATGCGTATGAAAAACTGATTCGCGAAAGTCGCTTCAATCTTGTACACAAGTGTTTTTTTCCACTTCTAGGACTTCTGGGATTCCATTCGATTGGCCGCCCAAAAACTGCACGCAACCAACCCAATGGTATTTGCGGCAACACTCAGCCCTGATAACGTGCGTCTAGAGTTGGAGATTTACGCTGGCACAGAAAAACGGGTTTACATTCAGCGTCCGAGTGAGCTGCTGCGTGATATTCGACAGGTATTTTTTTTAGAAATATCAGCACTTTCTAAATAGGCTTTTCCTGACTTGGTTTTTTTCAGGAAGTTGGCTCGCTCGGCGAACATTGCGGCCCACCGCCAACCACTTGGCGACCGACCACGACGACAACCAGGAGAATTATAACCACCACCACTCCTCCTCCTCTTAGAGCACAGGACACTGGCCCATGTCCTGTTGATCTGATGATCATCTTAGACACGTCCGGCAGTGTCGCGACCGAGTTCGAACGTGAGCGTCAATTTGCGCTCGACGTCATCGAGTACATTGCGCCGCAGGATTTCGATCGACGCGTTCGCCTGGGCGTCGTTCGATTCAGCTCCAGCGCGCACGTCGTCAGCTCATTCGGCCAACTGACGCGCAAGGTTGACATCCTGAACATGCTGCGCGGCATCGAGCACACCGGCGGCGCAACGTCGGCCGCTTCGGCGCTACGCGTTGCGATTCCAGAAATCGAACGCAATCGGCGGCCCGGCGCTCTGCTGATCGTGATCCACATCAGCGACGGCAACTCGCAGGACTTTTTCGAAGTGGTCACCGAAGAAGCGAAACGTTTGCACAAACTGAACGCCGATGTGTTTAGTACGACATTCAGTCGCGACTTTTACATGCCGGAGTTGGCCGTGATCGCCGGCTCTGAGCGACGTGTCTACACCGAGGATCGACTGGGCACGTTTGCCGAGGACGTGGTGAAGGCGACAAAGTATGACATTTGTTTGAAAGAGAAACCGAAAGTGATCGAGTCGGTCGACGTTTGCTTCGTCGATCTGTACATTCTGCTCGACACGTCCGGCAGTGTAGAAGAGGAGTTTCGCAAAGAACGCGACTTTGTCGCTCAAGTGATGGATCACTCGTCGGCCGAGCTCTACCAATCGGGCCGATTAGCCGTGGAAATCATTCGATTCGCTGAAACAGCGTCCGTCGCGCTGCCGTACCAAGTTCGCCGCGGCAAGAACGAAATTGTCAATGCAGTCAAGTCTATAAAGTTTTCTGGCGGTGGCACGTCAGCACTGAGTGCCTTCAATCTTTTGCTGCAAGAACTGCGTCTCAATCACCGACCGAATGCGCAGACGGTGGTGATTCTGGTGAGCGACGGCAACTCGGGCGCGTCGGACACAATTGAACAAGTGAAACAAACAGCGGACAGACTCTACGACACAGGCGCACGCACGTTCGCGGTGACGTTCAGCGATGATTTCTATATGCCAGAGTTGCGGTTGTACACCGGCAGCGAGCAACGCGTCTACACCGGTGAGCGGCTGGCACGATTTGAGAACGACATTCTGGCGATTGCAAACGTTGAGCAAGGATGTCTCGGTGCGCACACAACATCACTGCCGCCACCTCCCCCACCACCACCGCCACCATCGAGGCCTCGCGTCGTGCCACGACCGCCGGAAACTGGCTGTCCAATCGACTTGATGATCATTCTGGATACGTCGGGCAGTGTCGCCGACGAGTTCAACCGAGAACGTCAGTTTGCGCTGGACGTTGTCGACGCGATTCCGCAGCGAGATTTCGCGAACAGAGTGCGTGTAGCGGTCGTTCGGTTCAGTAGTACCGCATTCCTGCACAGCCCGTTCGGCGCGGTTCGTCGTAAAATCGATATCCTGAATATGTTGGCTGCGATCGAGCACACCGGTGGCGCCACGTCGGCCGTGTCGGCGCTGCAAGTCGCGATACCGGAAATACAGCGCAATCGACGCGCCAACTCTCAACTTGTCGTCGTTCACATCAGCGACGGAAACTCGCAAGATCTGATTGAACGTGTCGCAGTCGAAGCGAAACGTCTCCAGCGCACTGGTGCGGAAATATTCAGCACAACGTTCAGCCGTGATTTCTACATGCCGGAACTTGCGCTAATTTCCGGCTCGGAACGCCGTGTATACACCGAAGAGCGACTGCAAACGTTTGCCAGCGATGTGTTGGAAGTGGTCAATTATGATACTTGTCTCAGAGAACAACCGAAGATTCAGCCGGGTTTCGACGCGTGCAAAGTTGATCTGTTTATTCTGTTAGACTCGTCTGGCAGTATTGAAGAAGAGTTTAGAAAAGAACGAGATTTTGTCGTTGAAATCATGGATCATCCGTCGGCGTCCTACTATGAATCGGGAAACCTAGCGGTCGAAGTGATTGAATTCGAAGAAACTGCGCATGTGGTGCTGCCATTCGCAGTGAGACGCCCAAAAAGCGACATCGTATCTGCAGTTGAGTCCATTCCGTTCCATGGTGGTGGCACATCGGCTTTGTCTGCCGTCAATCTATTGTTACAAGAGATTCGCCGATATCGTCGTCCAAACTCGCAACTGATCGTCATTCTCGTTAGTGACGGAAATTCCGGCGAAAGTGACCGATTTGATTTGGTGAAAGAAGCTGCTGATAAATTGTACGATACGGGCGCCGTAACATACGCCATGACGTTCAGTGACGATTTCTATTTGCCGGAACTCCGACTGTATACGGGTTCGGAGAAGCGTGTGTACACCGGTGACCGGTTCCAGCTGTTCCAAACGGACATACTTTCCGCGATCAACAGCGGTTCCTGCGACATCCCGCAACAACACAACGCAGCACGACCCATCCGCGTTCTGCTGCCGAGTAATCCGCCGCCAAGTTGCGGTAAACTGGACTTCATGATCATTTTGGACACGTCTGGCAGCGTGAACGACGTCTTCGAACGGGAACGCCAGTTGGCCGTTGATGTCGTCAAACAAATTCCGGCACACCACTTCAGCACTCGCGTCATGGTCGCTGCAGTGCGATTCAGTGAGTCGGCCGTGCTTGAGCTGGAGTTCAACAGTGAAAACGCGAAACAAGACGTCATTCGTCGGTTGCAATCGATACAGCAAGTCGGTGGCTCGACGTCGGCAGTTAGCGGCGTGAACATGGCGATTGCACAAATGGAGAAGAAACGCCGTTCGGACGCTAAAACGGTCGTTGTGCTCATTTCAGACGGAAACTCGCAAGACAACTGGGGCAATGTACGGAACTCGGCAGATCGACTGCACAAGACAGGCGCCACCGTTTATGCGGTGACTCTCAGCAGCCGGTACTTCCTGGCGGAGCTGCAAATGTATGCGAACGCAGTGGATCAGGTGTACACCGGAGACCGTGTGGACGCTTTTCTACGGGAAATGCAACGAGTGACAACGACGTTCAACTGCGGCGCTCCAATTCGACCCCCACTGCAGAAACGAAGTGGTCCTTCGCAACAACAACGGTGTTCGCACGTGGATTTGTTCATCACTTTGGATACATCCGGAAGCGTGAAAGATGAATTCGCAATTCAACGGCAGATCGCGCTTGACCTAATTCGTCGAATTCCGGAACACCTGTTCTCAACGGGTCAACTGTCGGTTGCAGTGGTCCAGTTTTACAGCGTTGCACGGTTGACCGTTCCGTTGGACCATCCGCAAAGCAAACAAGTCCTACTAAACCAGATACAAAACATTGAGTTCACCGGTGGGTCAACATCGGCAGTGGCCGGCATCAAAATGGTGGTCAACACGTACAAAACACAGCATCGAGCGAATGCGCGACCAATTGTGGTGCTGATCAGCGATGGCAACTCGCAGGATTTCTTTGATCTCACGACCAAAACGGCCGCTTTGCTGCATTCCACCGGAGCGTCCGTGTACGCAACCACGCAAAGCGCAGACCATTATCGACCGGAGCTCGAGATGTACGCCGGTGATCCGAAACGAGTGTACGTAAATCAGGAAGTACGTCGGTTGATTGAGACTGTTGCACAAGAAATTCAATCATCCAACTGCCCTGCGCCACCGCCACAAACGCCGCCGATTTCCTTCCAAAGTGACGACTGTTCAGGTGGTCTAGACCTCGTCATCGTGTTGGACACCTCTGGAAGCATTGAAGAAGCGTTCGAAAAGCAACGTCGCTATGCGGTCGACGTGGTCAACAGTTTACCAGAATCGGCGGTTGGCGGCAAGATGCGGGTGGCACTAGTGTCGTTCGCTGACTACGTTGCGACTAACGTTCACCTACGCGACGCATTCACGAAACGTCGTTTCCTGGACGTGCTCAATGGCGACACCGTCAAGTATACGGGCGGCGGGACGGCCACGGCAAAGGCGGTCATGGCAACCATCGACCAACTGGCGTCCGGCGGTCGACCGGAGACGAGACAAGTGGTGTTGCTGTTGAACGACGGTCACTCACAGAACTCCTGGGACGACGTCAAGTTGCACAGCTCGCGGCTGCAGAATACCGGCGCCACGGTGTTCGCAGTGACGTTCAATAAAACGCCGTACCTGCCCGAGCTGAAACTGTACACCGGCGCAACGGATCGCATTTATACCGAGCGTAACGCACGTCAGTTCATGTCGCAGTTGAACTCGATCGTGAGCAGCGTCAGATATGCGTGCACCGCAACCACTGCACAACCGCATATCATTCTCAGCACACCGCGACCACGGAGCACAACGACCGTGGCGGCGCCGCCATGTGCGTACCAGCAGTCGGATATGATGATCATCATGGACGCGTCGACCAGTGTCACCGGTGTCTTCGAGCATCAGCGAGAGCTCGCGCTCAGTTTAATTGCTCGTTTGCCGGATGACTTGTCCAATATTGGCATTGGAATCGTCAGTTTCACCAACGAACCGAAATTGGAGATACCGATGACCGTGAACCAAAATAAAAAGACGCTACGAGACGCGATATATGCGATAAAACATGTTGGTGGTAGTACGCACATTGAGAAGGGGGTGCACGTTGCGGTGCGTGAGTATCAACGGCGCAGACGTTCGGACGCCGTTGGAATCATGGTGCTCATGAGTGACGGCTTTTCGCAGGATCTTTGGAGAAAGGTGGGAACTGTGCAACTGTTCACTTTCTGCGGTGTTTTCAATAGTTCAGTGTCTTTGTTCAGGTGGTTCTCGCATCAAACGCATTCACCGCTACTGGCACTGAACGTTTCGTGGTGGGACTGGGTGAGAAAACCTATTTGCCGGAACTCTCGCTGTACGCTGGCAGCCAAAATCGCATCTACGGCAGAGGTCGCACTACAGAGTATGTCGCATCTGAGTCATTCCATGCATCTATTGTTTTTTTATCATGCGGATGCGCGAGCGAGCGCAGCGAGCGGACGGCGCATCACCGCCTTTTAAATGCGCAGAGAGCGCACTTTTCTCTAATTCAAATACATTTTGACTAATTTCACTTGTTGAGGTTCTTGAACGACGTGACAAGATTAACAAACAACGGAAGGAGCAGTCTACCAGCATGTGATCCAACACCACCGGTGCCGCAATGTGGACCGCAGAACCTTGACGTTACGCTAATTGTCGATACTGGAGGTGAGCAAAATATTTGCAGTGTAGTTTTGTGTGATAATAAAAAGTTATAAAAAAACTTGAAAATACTTTACAGGCAGCTTACCGGGATTCGAGACGAACATGGGCATTATAATGGATCTGATGGGCTCACTGCCGCTTTTGCCAGAGTCCGAGCGAGCCCGTGTGGCGTTGTGTCCGTTCGACCGTCGTGGCTCAACGATCAGTCACTCATTCCGCGACGAACAAATCAGCCGAACCGTGTTGAACAAAATCGGCGCTGTCACTCACACGGGCACCACGGGCTCACTTGTGGCAGCGGTGGAGCGATCGATTGGGTATGACATTGGGAGAGTTTTCATGTGGAAACCTTGCGCCACGTATGTTTTCTGATTCGTCATCATCGAAGATTTTCAGCCAATGGGAGCAGAATCGCCGCCCCAATGCCCTACCGGTGTTCATCCTTGTGATCAACGAACAGCACTTCTACAATGGCAATCAACATCCGGCCGTTGCCCGACTCCGCCAAATCGGAGCGTCCGTGCACGTGGTCGCGTTCAGTCAGACGCGCCTTCCGCAGTCGGTCACCGGATTTGCTGCGTCGTCTGATCAAGTCTACGTGAAAGGAGACGTCCAGAAGCTGCTCGTAGAACTGCGCAAACTGATCTCGTCTGAGAAGTCAGTGGTTCCATCGGTGACAACAGAAAACTGTCTTTTTTAAGTATTGACAAAATGTCTGCAGTTCATCTTTGTTTTATTCCTTTTTTTCATTGTAGATGCACGCCACCACAGCGACGACTTGAGCGTCGCCGAATTGACCGGCCAGAAATACCAGTGCGTCAAATCAGCACTCCTCGTTTGCCGCTAAATTCCGTGAAACCGACCACAAGCAAAACGTCGTCGCGTAAAACAACCCCAGCAACTCATCGCTGGACTTCCGGAAGTAGCTCGATTACACCTGTCCCAAAACCAGGTTTGCTAATATTCCAGTTTCGTGATGCCAGGCGAACCAACGTCGGCTGACTTCTAAGTGTTTTCAGCTTCAGACTGCGCCTTCGACCTGATGTTCATCCTGGACGCCTCCGGCAGCACCGATCGCACGTTCGAGGACTCGAAGCGCATCGCGGCCTCGATCGTCCGTGACCGCCTTCTCATCGGCCGCAACAACGCGCAGGTGTCGCTGATTCGCTACGCGAGCGTGCGTCGTCAGTTCGTCGAGTTTCCATTCACGCGCTACCAGAACACGGAGGACATCGTGGATCGCATCCACTCACTGCGGCATCTTGGCGGCGTCACCGACACGCACACGGCGCTGCAGTTGGCGCTGCACGAGTTCAAGGCGTCCGGCCGCTACTGGCGGTGGGAACGTGACGTGCGACCGGTCGCGATCGTGTTCACGGACGGCTACTCGAGTCAGTCGCACGCGTCCACTGCGAAACAACTGCGCCAGTACGTGCCGACCGTGCTTGCGGTCGGCATCAATCGCGACGGTCTCGTCGCGAACACGTTCGGTCTGACTGCAATCGCCGGCCGACGAGACCGGGTGTTCACGAACGCTAATGTGCAACAGTTCTTTGATTTCATAAATCAACTCACATGGGGCTGCAGAGAGCCGTAGAGAAACAGCTGTTGTTGTTGTTTCTTGCAGTTGTAACTTGGTTCGTTTGGTTTGCAGTTTTTTGATCACCTGCCTGTTTTGCGTGATTGCATTTCGACCGTTTTTCTTGTTTTTTTTGCTGATCTTGTTTTATATTTTGTTTCCAATGTGTGTAGTTTATACCCTGTGCGTTATTTTTCGATTTGTATCATGGAGAATAACCAAATGAAACACATCATCAACTTTTACGACTTTCGTTTGAAATTTGAATGAATCTGTTTTAATAAATGGTACAACGTTAAATATCACAGCGTTCGTTTTGCAAACTCTTTTCGATTCAAGGTGGAACACGCAATCTATACACATGTCGTGCGTTCTCTCCCAGCATTTCGACAAAAGACCAACTCCTGTAGTTTCCGCAGATGCGGCTTTGTTCACCGTTTTCGGATGGCGTTCAGTTCAGTCGAGGGCAGTTGCTGACCGGTGCTGTTCGGACTTTCGACGGACGTACTGAACGCGTTATACGCGGTCACATAAGACGCGTCGCTTGTTCGATCCGTCAACGCTGCGTGATATGGCGTGGATGAAGTAGATGGTGATCGTAGTTGCTGATCGGACTGCGTTTTGCGAGTTCTGTTGGGTGTCAAGGCCGTGTCAATTGAGTCGCCAATGGCGGCCCCCTGATGCGTGCGAACGTCTTCCACCACAGTCAACTGTACCCGAGTTGATCCGTTTGTTGTTTCGTGCGCTGGAAGGCTGATTTCTAGCTGAGAGTTGGTTGATGGTGGCTCGTGCACTTCAGCGACAATGTTGTGCTGCCGTTGTCTGCGAAACAAAGATGATTATTTGATTTTGATAAAAACCGAAAATGAATTGCAAAATTCTTGTTATGATGTGAGTTGTTGAACCGGAGTTTACGCTGTCATCAGCATGAATTCAAATTTGTTTCTTTATTGCGTGGAGGTCTGTTGTCAACTGCATGTACTTCCATTAAAAGAAAACAACGTGTGGCGAGTTTCGGAAAACTGAACATCTAACATTTCCAACAACTCCTGTTTTACGATATGTTGCAACTTCCAACCTCAAACCCGTCCGCACCTGTGCTTCGCATTCGCCGCAATCTCTTCGGAGTGCGCGTTTCGCTGCGGCACCTGCACGGGCGCACGTTGACGGTGGTCGCTGACCGACGAGGCGCCGTCGACCTCGGCCGCCGTGTGGCGTCGGTGGCGGCGCTGCAATCGATTCTGATCGTCCTTCAAGAATCGCTGCAACATCGGCGGCGCTGCGCGTTCGTCTTTATCATTATTATTGCTTTGACTGGAATCACCAGCGACGCACTGTATTGTTGTCTGTTTTTGTTCACTGTTGACGTTTGGCGTTGCTCTGCCGGGCACAGCCGCTGTTGATAGGCTCGACGTCGACGGACGACTGAGGTCGTATGAATGGGGCGCAGTTGCGCGGTACTCAGCCGTCACGGCCGCTGCTGCACGCCGCTGACCGACGGTTTCGCCGCCATGTCGACTGCTGCTCGGTCGGTGGTCGTCTCTTCTGTCGGCCGCCAGTCTGCCGGTCGCTTTGGCTTTATCATCGATCAGTTTTAGCTCGTAGGAGTCCTCGTGCGTCGCGAGCGCAGCGCCACTGGCGTGCGGTAGTGACGGAGTCGTCTGCGAGGTGGCGAAGAACAAGAGGTTTGCCGGCAGCGAGCGACGCTCATCATAGTCGTCGCAAAGCAGCTGGCTGCAGTCGTCCGTCCAGTCCGCTGCTCTTCGGCCGTCGTGACCGAAAACACCTTCAACAGTAAACCAAGCGCAACGTTGAATTTCAACGAGCTCATTTAGAATTAGGAAATTACAATTTGTTTGCACCTATTGCAATGTACTAGATATTAACGTGAATCAGTTTCAGCACATACAATGCGCAGGGAAATGGGCAAAATCTGATCTTTGTCGGAGTTCAGTTCAACAGTTTTGTGAACTTGACTTCCTCGTCAAGAAGGAGGAGCACTTTTTTCTGTTGTAGTTTTTTTGCAACACCCTGCACATGTCATAACATACGCGTTTTTCAACCAGTGGCCACATTCGCAGCGAGGAAGATAAACCAAAGCAAACTAGCAGACGTCATAAATGCGTACCATTGCCGTCAATCATCAGGTCGTCGTCGAGGCAGCCGCGGTTTTGATACGAATAGCTGATGTCGTCGATATTGAACGGCGACACGAGTGTTGTCTCATCCATCAGTAAGGCGGTCGCCAACGACGACTGACCTGCCACTGGATCGGCTGGCGTCGCCGTTTGCGGGTGTAGTCGTTCGAGGCTGGTCTTCTTCGTCTCGGTGGTGACATTGGTCGAGGATTTCTTCATTTGGAATCGATGACGTTTTGTTGTTTCGTCATCGCTACTGAGCTGACGGTCCAACGGACGTTTTTCGATCACCTGAAATGCGAGCGCTGTTATTATTTTTAAAGCACATAAATATTTCCAATTTATGTTTTCAGTGTTCAATGTCTATTTGTTTGTTCGTGGCATTATGTCGTCGTTGTTGTTGTTGTTGAGAATTTTAGGCGATGTTTTTAGCCAGGGCTAACCCAGAAACGTGTACAAGACCCCCGTCGAGTAGGGCGCCCATCGAATTTTCACTGTCATTAAATGCCTATTCACCTCTCGGCGGGGCTCGATCTCCCGAACGCACAGACAAAAGTCCAACGCGCTAGGCCACGTGGCTTTCTCCAGCAAGTTTACATTTGCAGCTACTGTATATTGAAACTACCTCGGCATGCTTGTCACGGTTTTCGAGCGTCATAACGCAAGCGATCATCAGAATGAACGTGCCACAGCCCATGACCACCGGCCCCAAGTAGCCGAGTGCCTATCAACACACAATGAAACGACTGCACCGATTAAGTTGATTTGTGGATATTTGCAGCTTGTTATCCACGAATAAAAAAAAATACGAAATGTCACCAAAAAACCTGAGCAGTATCGAAATTTTTACCCCTCAAACTGATGACGCAATTTCATACTTTATAAAGATAGGTCTGTTCAAGTTTCACTGCATCAACTTCATCGGCCGCTTCTGTTGCGTTTCCCGTTTTGTGCGGCTGATGACCGGAAAGGTTCTCCTTGTCGAGGAATCCAACGACCGACATGATGATGCCGATGACGATCAGTGCGCCGCCGACGAAAACCGATCGACATGCGGCCCAGAATGTCTGAAAGCATCGAAGGGCTCCGTATCATACGCTGCTAGTAATGTGCATTCATGAAGCAGTATGTAGTGACCGGTATGTTTTAACACAGCTGCGTGCCACTAAATACTGTTTCATGAATGCCGCTTTACAGTTTTGTCGGAATTCCTACGGGTCGCGAAATGAAGTGAAATGAAACGAAATGGAATTTGATTCGAGTGGACGTATACATACATTGTACAGTCGAAGTCTTGTGTACGATTAAGTTGCGATGATGTTTCAGTCTACTTTTACTCTACTACTTTGATGGTTCCGAGTGACTTGTACTATGCTTGATGCACCATGCCGACTTTGATGTAGTCTTTTTATCCAAGCTGTTTTTCTTCCAGGAGAAACTCACCCATTGGTTGGACCAGGAAAAGAAGTTTCTTTCATAGATTTTTCTATTCTCGGCTGCAACGATTGACTGTGGTGGCAGATTCACGGTATACGTCTTGGTCATAGTTTTGCAACAATGACGATGAAAATGGCGTTGTTATAAGTGGTCACCATATCCGGGCAGGAAGTTTCTCTGTTGCTGAGGCCAGGACATTTATGCGGGTGTGTATGTGCAAACTCGGGCAACGCGACTGTGCAAGAATTATAATAACTTTAATTTTGGTCCCGAGACTCAGCGCGCGCATAGACCGTTTCATGCATGACGCGGGAATTCAAAATTGGCAAAGTGATCCGTGTCCCCAAAGTAGGGCCGAGCCACTTGGGCTGTTTTGAATTGGCACACAAAGATTGAAATTAGCGTCCTTCGACGTCTGCAAACGCACTCAGTCGCAGAAAAAAGATTGATAATACTTTTTTTCAATGACGTGACGTCAACGCGTCTGGATGTGTCACGGGGAGGCGGGAGCAGTTGCTAATCAAGCGGGTGGTGCGGCGACTGAAGTGCAAGTGCGGGCGCGAGTTTCATTCTCGTTGCAGAATTAAGGCGAAATAACTACAAAAACAAGTGATCAGTAGAGACGGAATGGAGAAAACAGGACTATCAAGAATAAAAAAGCACTATACAGGCGACAGATGCATTAACAATCACACATACATGTACAATGTACATACAGTCCTACACTGGACTGGAGGGTTCTCTGAGAAAAGATGCCACTCTTAGATAAGAGGATTCTGAAATATGGCGGAATGTTTCAAAACGAAATAGCTCTGTGGGTTCATGAAACAACCGCTGAAGCGTTTCACGCAAAGTTTGCTTGTGAGTTTTGCTCTAATGTCGTACATGTATTTCGGTCGTTATGCATATGTCGTTTTGAAACTGGCTACACGAACGCATAAAGAATCCATAATCTCTTAAGTTCCGGTCACCTCGGCGAGAATAGGCAAGACACTCTACTTGAATAATGGGCATTAATTTAGCGCACAGGACTATGGAGCTCTAAGAAAACTAAAAAAGCACAGATCATTGCAAAGACTTTTGGTGCTTGAAAAGCGCGCTCTGGTCGTGGAATACCGCGGCTGCTTTTGCTTTGTCTTTGTTCATTGACGCACATGTTCGTACGAAAATGCTACAGTCAAGTGAGCCAAGTCATTATGAATCTGTCCTTAAACAAAAGCTCAATTCTCCCGTGTCTTATGTCCATAAGTCTTTTTACGCACAATTTCAGTACATCGATGTTTGCTGACCCCTTTTGAAAAGTTTCAATGTCGGCAAAAAAGATTTTTGGTTTTTTCTTCTTGTCAAAGATTTATTGGTATCGGCGCCAACCAAGGGTTACTGAATACTGATGCTAAGCACTTGGCTGATAGTTCCCTTCTGAGTTTTCATAGAGTAGATTTTATGTGAGTAATATCGCGTGTGTAAAGCCGTGAAATTAATTTTTTTTCCATTACAACCAAGTTAACGTGCATTCAAGATCAAGCAAGTAAGCATATTCATTAAATCGGGCTGTAATGAAACCCACAGAAAATGCGGGATCTGCGTGGTGTGCGTCGCAATATATTGTAAGAAGCGGGAAAACAGTGGTAGAAATAATGAAACTTTTGCAACTGTTAAAAGGGGCGGAAATTGAATTACGGTGAAAATAGTGCTTGGTTTAGCTTGAGTTAAGGTGGACGTGAAGAGCCGCACAAAGTTCCAGAGGCTCTCTCAACAGCCTTGGCTGACATCACTTTAACTTTTGGCACAGGAAGACTTTCAATAGCAGTTTTCGGGATCTTTCAGTGGTACACGAGCACAAAAATTTTCACGTCACATATAAAGTGAATCCCTATTCCACCAGCCAACGATAAACCATAATTTCGTTGACCACGAAGGCTTGTTTTCCTCTGAATATCTTTGCTGGACTACATGCGCAAATGTGCGGAGTTACAGAATGTAACGAAAAGAAAATTAGAAAAACGCATGTATAATGCAAGTATTATAGCACAAGAAGACCCCATCTGGAAAGAAACCTCTCCGGAACGGCGAAAAAACTAAGCAAACCAAGGGACTTTCCATTGATTAGGTTCGTTTTAGACGACAAAAAAATAAATATTCTTTTGGAACAGTTTTTCAAGAATGTCAATTCTCAACAATGAATTCACGGGTACAATGTGTAATGCTTTTCTTCCACGCGTCATGCAAAATCTCAGTTACAGTGAAAATCAGAAAGAAAGAAACATAAACACAACCAGAAAGTTGTGCTTATTGGAAATTTCACAGCGGCTCGCAAACGCCGCTACTATTGACGTGTCAATGTTTATCACTTCATAAAAGTGGCCGCCACCCGCAATAATGAGCCTTCTTGTTAAAACAGGAGTTGTTGGGGACGAAATATAATTCTACAACTTTTTATGGCAGATTTCACGCGAAACGGGTCTGTCAAAAATTTAACACTCCACACACGTAGAACCAGAATGTTAGCAACAGAAGAACATCAATAACCGCTTGTAATATTTAATGGTCTCTTGAAAAAGTATGAAATTTGAAAAAAGTTCAGAAAACTTACCATCACCAAAATTTCTTCACTTCGCTTTGTAGCCGAACACATAATCTGCCGTGTTTAGGAGGTAATGTACATTGTACCTGCTGAAGCAACTGGTAATTTGAGAAAACTATGAACAGTTGTTAGAGACAGAAACTTGGAGTTGGACAATCGTTAACAAGAATACTTGAATTACTGGATGAACAAAAACAACTTGAACAACAAGTTTGAATAATGTCAACTGTCATGGAAGACGAATTGTGAAATGGGAACGAGTGCAAAAAACATTGCCAATACAAGTTAGATATATGGAATATAAAAAATGTTGCGGATTCTTTTTCCGCCGCACGTTACAGCAACAGCTGACATGAAATAAATTAAAATTCATTGACGAACTAGGTATCAATCATATTTTCCCGCAACAAAATTGAAAATTATATTTTAGCTAAATTGGCTTTTGCACCGTACAGAACCGCTAAAAAACGTCACGACACCCTGAATTTTTTCAAGATTTCAAATGGCATAAAATTTCAAACCATTGAACAGAATTAATGTACAGTCAGACAGACTGGGCAATAAACACATTTGACAATAAATTGACAGCATTTGAATAGCCCAATTGGCACCTTTTGAACTCGTCTTATGAAGCAACGTACATTCGCTTCGCATTACATAAAGCCAGCAAGGTCTTCAGCTTACCGGGAGCGGGGGCAGGGGTGAAAGTGCGAAACCGCAGCGTTCAAAGCAACTCGCGGGGTCAGTCCGCAGTCCAACATGCAAAAACGGAGGTAAAAATAACACGAAAATAAAAAATATATAAAAATCGAACAACCATTCCAAATGCAACGCACCTGTCGATCGACGCGTTTCCTGATGATCACCTGTCTTCGTATCTGCTTCTGCTCCGCCTCCATCCTCTGCAACTGCCGAATGTGCGGTCCCGGCGCATTTTTGAACTCGTTCAAGTTCAGTTTGCCCATGCCAAGGGCGACGCCTCGGCCCATCATTTTCGCGGACGCTTTTCAGTTGATAATCTGGCTCAGTGGTGGTTTAGTCAAGTATGTACATGTGCCCTGCGGTTTCACTCTAGCGCGATGGGCGCAAACACTCTATAATCTAGGTTTCGTCGCTTCGGTCGCAGAAATTCATGCTAATACGGTAGCGGAATTAAAAAAAATTCACGACAATAATGTGTGTGTGCACGTACACAGGCGAATAGCAGCGACCCGCCAAACTGGCCGCCGTGCGTCTTATTTGTTTGCTCATTGTTGCTTAGCCAGATGTGAATTCTTATTTGTTTTTAGCTGTTGGTCGGTTTGTCGTGTGACGGACACACCATGACGCCGCAATAATGCATTTTCGAATTGAATATAAATAACGGCTGTTTGACGTCGGCTTTTTTGTCACGGCATGGCGTTGTTGGCGTCACAGCTGAAAGGGTTTTTTGTAAAAGGAAAAATTCGAAATCTCAAATGAACAGTCTGAAACTTTAAAAATTATAAATGAAAAGGCATTTTCAAACAGACACCTAAAACTACGCAAAAAAATGTCAATGGTGTACATTTGCTTCCAGCTGATTGCAACATTCAGAACAAGTGTGTCCCCTTGAAAACCACCACAAAAGAACGCTGAACTGAACAGCTCGACACGTTCAAACAGGTGACAAAACAAATAATTGCTGCTTTCTTCAGGAAATAGTCAGGAAAACACCAAGCTACCAACAGACAGAAAAAAGTGTTGAAACTTAGCGGGGTCTTAAAACAACATTTGAAAACGCTGCGGCAATGTCTCACCGGAACAGGATATGCAATAATGCATTGATGGACTCACGTCTCGGACACTCGCATACAAAAGCTCAACAGAAATGTGTCACAGTTGTATTTTTCAGAAGTGCAGATCACACGAACCGCTGCAGATAAGACAAAAACGAGCGTTCTTTTGCCCGCTAAACCTGATGATGGTTGCCGGTTGGTGAGGTCGGTAAAGTTGTTTCGGTGTGAAGAATGAAACAAATCGGGCTGCGTCACCTGCTAGAAAATCAGAAGCGGAATAATGGGCGCAAACAAGGCAGAACATCACAAAAAAACATGAAACGCCCGGATTCGGATTGGCTAAAAATATCCAAACTATGGCTATATTGGCAATACCAAACCACATGAAATTTGGACAAAAACTCCATATGTTTATCCTACACATACAGTATGGTTATACACATAAAAAAGTCCCAAAACGATACATATGGTGACTCGAACAAGAAAAATGTTTTTGTTCGCCGTATGTGCCAGTTTCGGATGGGTCTTTCATGTGCACGCTTGCATGCAGCTAACAAAAAAATGGCCTCGCGTAAATGCGCCGGGAGGTTTGAAAAAAACGAACAGAGACACCAAAAACGCGCAATAAGTGCGAACCAACGGGAACGACGACGACGATAGTTCGTTCAAAAGAAGCAAATTGTATTTACTATTATTATGCGAAAGTTGCAAAATGAAAACTCTAGAACATTTTTGTTCGAAAACGTTCAGATTTGCTGGAGTTTTTCTGTAGAGTGCAACGCTGAAGCGCTAATAAACCGATCAACTGCACCAACCCATGATGCTTTTCTTCTTTCATTTCAAAACAACGGCAAACGCCACAATAAACCAAACGTGTCAGATTTTTTGCACAGTGATTGGCTGCTGCACTGAGTAGTGTAGCTTTCTATAACTTTTTGATAATGATTTGAAATTGATCAAGCAAGTTACGGAACGAACGATCGGTGATTTTTGGCGATGTTTTAACCGGGCTAACCGCGTTAACAGGGCTAACCCAGAAAAACGTACAGAACGCCGTCAAGTAGGCTGCCCATCGAGTTTTCTCTGTCATTAAGTGCTTATACAGTACACCCCTCGGCGGGGCTCGATCCCCGAACGCACAGACAACGAGATACCACCCAGGCCACGACTGGTTTTTGGTCAACTGCTGATATTGCCCCGCTTGCGCCAATTTTTGAAGAGCACTAAAGCGTCGTCTGCTTGAAACTGGGAAATACGCAGTCGACAACAGGTTTTTTCAGCCAATTTCCTGTTTTCGTGTTCGTTTCTTATGTGGGAATGGAGGAGAAGAAGGAAAGAAAAAAATGCTAATTAGAAGAATGGCACTTCGTGCAGCTGTTTGATGGGCTGGAAGTGTTGTGTGTTTCCAAAAACATCGAAATGTCTGTCTTATTGGAATTATAGAGAAACAGTTTCAACCGAACATCAATCTCCCGATGTTGTGGTGTTTCTTGCAGACTATCAAGATATAATAAACAATTGAATTTGACAATGACAATTTGGCAAAATTTGAGACACAATGAAATAAACAAAAATATGACGGTTTAACAGGGCAGACTGGCGCTATACGCCAAATAAAAATGTCCAAAGTGCTGTCCGATGTGCATGTCCGTCGCGGTGTCCGTCTCTGCCCCGGTGTCTTATCTCGGAAAGAAAAGCAGCTACGCAAAACAACTGGTAGTGGTGGTTTCTCTACTCACTGCTGACGAGATATTTTTAGTTGCGCAGGACACCGCGGCGGTCAACCCGACGGACAGGACGCTCCGACGGACAGGACAGCTGACACCACTTCGGTATACGTTAATTACCTAAGTTCTGGATTATTTAACTTTTTCTCATGCAGTAGTTGTCGTTTTTATTCGGTTCCTGTGCTTGTTCAGATCACTTGAAACTAAAAATCAACATACTGTGGCAGGTCTTTCTTGATTATAAATTCTGTATTTTATCAGGTGCAAAATTTGATACCTACCTTACGTTTTAGATACGAGCGAAAGCTCAGAGAGGAGAGTAAAACATGATGCGGTTTTTCCGTCTGGCTTTTCCGTTTCCAGCGTCTATCAAGAGAAATACTATTTAGCTTCTTTTTGATATCTGGCATGCAATATACAATTGTACACAATGAGAACAGAGAAACAAACTAGCATGATGGGGGAGATGGTGCATGCAGGCGGTTAAGCTAATGGACCTAGGCTAGATTCTCGCGTTCAGAGACAAATAACAAATCTTAGAAATAGTTTTAAACGTTCAAAATAGATTCTAGTACATGTAGTGCAAAAATTAAACTGTGTTCAATTCAGATTAAAAAAGATTACAAACTAGTCACTTTCAGCATAGGTTCACCTGTTCAATAACTTTACAGTATTGGTTCATATTCCAAGATAGCCTTATTTACTTGCAATGTCATCCATCTATGGTACGTGATGTTTGTTTTGTGCCCGGATATCGAACCAATAACGTAAGTACTATGTATCCAATATTGTTTGAGTGGATATATATGTAATGCGGTTTTCACATGCGATATTGTATGTGTGTACAGGGTGTGACGGAAAGATGGTGGTCACACTGAAGTCAGCACTGTAGGCGCTTTCCTATTTTAGCGTAAGTTTCCACAAATAAAGTAACTTTCCACAAATAAAGCAACTTTGATAGTTTAGCGTAACTTTCAACAAATAAAGTAACTTTATTTTAAATTAATTTTTTTCGATGATTTTCGGACTACCCTGTATTTTAACAATTTTCATATACGGATACGCAAAAGGCCCGAACCAACGGTCCGTTATGTACTAGAATATACATGAAAATCTATATACATGTTGATCATGTTTGAACATCAGAGAACCGTATGTTTTATGTTTTTGATCGTGGAAAAAACCGTTTTTGAGCTGTAAAAGCACAAGCTGAATTATTATTGTCCATGAGCATAAGCAGATACTTTAACCAGCCGACAAATAAATGAGTATTGTTTTATGCTTGTACCTACATGCGCAAAACAGGGGACCATCGTGTGCCGTTACTTTTGAAAACAAAGTTATATCACCACGGCCTTCATAAAATGTCACTTTGCAAACTGAACAACATACAAAGTATCAACGAAATTATCATTGTAGCAATGGATTGCATTAAAACCGAAGTCAGATCGCCAGATGTCAAATTTCTACGAGACGTATGGAACTGTACGTCATGAAAAGAACGCTTTTCGAAATAGAAATTTGTTAGCGCACCAGGGTATCGCACCAATAATGTGCATTTCAATAATTTGCGTTAGTAATGCATGTTGTCTGATTGTGGTAACCAAAACAAAGCTTACTGAAGCATATGAAATAATAGCAACGAAAAATATATGGACCCGCTTCGCCACTACCGCACAGCTGCACTCTTTTCATCAGCAAAATTAGAGTGACAGAAACCGCAGTTTTGAACGCTGCATTTTCTTGCATGCAGTGCTTTCACTGATTAAGCCTCCATTGTGATTGTCTGCTAATCCGGATTTTTGTGTTTTTTCTGTAAGAATGCCGATGATGAGTGGCAAGTCGGTTTTTTTCATATTCGATTTTCAGTCATACTTTTCCGTTAAGAAAATTTTCTAAAGCTATAGCGGTCATGGTTTCTGGAGAAAGCAAAAAATAAAGAAAAACAGTGAGTTCGGGCAAGTCCCAAACGTTAATAAAGTAAAAAGGGTTATCAAGAAAATGTAATCCATTTCGTTGAGTGACTTATTCCTCTCATTTTATTCTCATATTTAGGGAGCAATTGAGGCCAAACAACTGTCTGAAAACGAAGAAAAAATATGCTTTTAACTTCGCCAAATCGGCTGGCTTTCGCTAAACTTGTGTGCATCAGACCTTTCAACCTTTGGGCTTTTTACTTTTGGATACCACGCGTGCAATGTATGTCACTTTCATAGGCATACAAACTTGAAGACGATAAAAGCCGACCGCGAAATCGAGTTTGGATAGAGCTGTTGGCCGAAAACACATAAAGTCAAACTGGTCTACTTGTTTGAGCGCAAATTTGATTGCGAAAAGACTCACATGGAAAAGCGCACCTCAATCATGCAAATGTACACGCGTTTTTCTTTGTTTGAGGTGGGTCGTAAAAAAACGCTTGTCGCTAAAGTTTGAACGTGCCTACAGTCTGTCGGTCGACAGGATTTTATGCCATTTTTTTACGGTTGGTCGCAAAAACAGTTGACACATTTATGTCTGTACATTGGTTCCTGGGGCGGGTCATGTATACATACGTATATTGGAAATTGGCACCATAACATGTGTCCGCGAGAGGCAGGTCATTTGTGGGTTTAACGAGCCAGACGCTACGCCGCGACTGAAATTCGGAATATCTGAACCCTTGGCTGCTTTCCCTGCTTATTGACATGATCGTTAAGAAAAATAAAAAAGAATCGGAACAGCTGAAAATTACCCATGACAAATACATAAACCCACGTTTGAGACCCATGCACATGTACATACATACTACACGTACAGTTTTGCAACGTCGGCGAAAAAGGAAAATAATGTTCAATAATAATCGACCCTAACATACAGTATGGCCGAATAAATAAGGCAGCTCGTCAAGGCGGGATCAGTCGCAGACTAGGAGTTGTCTTTTTCAAAAATGCCAACATAACTTCTAATCATGTGTTCAAGGGAGCAAGAATGAACAGAATAGCACGAAGAATCCATAAGTCTGAAAAAACGCGTCAAAATTGACATACAATTTGGTTTCTGAACGTCTTTTTCTTTCATTCAAATTTCGCGCGCTCCTTGCACCCTGAAAAAAGCTGTCATGTTTACTCGGTCATTCCGTAGTTATTATTACACCGCAACGGTCAGAGATATAAAACCAATGAGACCAATCCAGGCCATACACCGAGGCAGAAGTCCGGGGAAACATATGGTTCTATCTCTTTTGACACACGGAAGTGTAATCGCCGACAAAACTGCACTTAATGACGAATGTTGAATGTGGCTGGATTATGTGCTGCTGGTGTCGCATGGAAAATGGTCGAAATTATTGGGATAATTCGCAAGTGTTGCCTTAACAATACGGCGGTTTAAAAAATGGTCGTACTGAGCCTTGTCGCTAAAAAATTTAATTGGTGAAACTGAAAAGTGTGCGCAGTGCAGCGGACAATAATCAGAAGTAGAATGAACAAGCATAATCATACGCACGAAAAGCAGAAAACGTCGCCAAAATTGCTCCGGCAGAATGTTGCTCTATCGCTATCTGATACGTCAAAAGTTGTTAGTATTTATTCGTGCAAGCGCAAGAATTTATGCGCCATGCATCAAACGCTACAGAACGACACATTATACATACAGCAACAAAGAATTGAACCAAAACAAAAACATATTGGAAACACATCACATCGCGGGAAATATGGGAACACACGCCTATACAAGAACGCGGGCACATAATACTTTGCATACATGGCAAACCGATGCAACCGAAAACATATTGAAAACACATTGAAGGCACCCACACTGCGTCCACACGAATCATGCTGCAAAAAAGCTGTTGCAAGCAATCGCTCCATGGTGGATGGCAGCAAATGTGAACGTGTCAGTTCCGGCCGGCTCCAGCAGGACTGTCAAGCAAAGTTGGAGGCTAGTTTGTCAAGATCTTGTTTTTGAACTTTGCTGAATTCGGCAGTAACTAATTTCAATTTTTCAATTCAGTTTTATGTTTTTTTTGTGCTGCCATTGAAAACGTTTGGAGACACATGATATCCCAATAAATGAAAGACACATAGTGAATGCATCAAGCTAACCCAACACCAGCCACTTTTTACGATACATGTTAGTCCTCTGTGGAGTGGAACATTCGTGTGTCTATTGTGGACCAACATTTGTGCGTGCACTTTGTCATGTCTGTGTACATATGTATATGTTAACTTCATAAAAATATGCTTTCTTATTTGACATAACAATTTCTCTCAAAGGGTGTCCATATCCTCCGGGATACGAGGCCGTATCCGTGACGATACGTGCAAGATGTAAAAAAGCGCCACAGAAAACCATGAGCCTTATTTCAAAAAACGTTGACAATTTGAACGGCGGCAGTATTGTGCGTGACATCGGTATCTCATCATTGCAGGTTTCACGCTATAGGATAACACTCATGTTGAAAACACCCGGTGTGCTTGCGAAGTTTTGCGAGAGCTCTTTTGATTTCTTTGTCTGAATTGAAAACACGCGCGTGATTTTTCCTTGGCCAGCCAATTTTGAACAGCGCGCGCGAAAAACCATTTGAAACCTAAATAGCCTGTCGTGCAAAGCAGCAGCAAAAGTAATGAGCCTCGCAAAGAAGCCGCCGGATTTGAAGAAGAAAAAACACGACTGAAGTTTGCCGGGGCGTCTGAGAGTTTATAAAATAAATGTTTTCAAGCCCGGACTCGAAACAATGCAGGTATATGCAGACAGACAGGGCATAATGTGCATTCCATCCGTCGGATGATTAATATAAATTGATTTTAGTCACGGAAACTGAAAAGTGCCATATTTTTCTGACAGTTATGGAGTGGCCCGGACTCAAATCATATGGATGTCTTTTTGAGCGCGGTGTGAAAAAATGCGCATTTTAGAAAAAAATGTTCCGCGGTGGTCCAGTCGACTGATATGTGGGACGACAGCTGGAGTTGACATAAAACTGATGTATGTAACCACGTTAGTTTTGATTTTATATTGGTATTTATCCAGAAAGGCATCACTCAAATCTATCAGTCAAATAGAAGTCATATCAATTCAATAGATCACGTATCACTTTGTAAATTCCGGTCTTTCGGGAGTGTAAATTCTTTGCCAATTAACGCTGTTTTTTCAAAAGGTGCTCCACTGAAATTGACTTGAAACAAAATTAGAATCAAGGGGTTTGAGATACAAGTGACCGTGTAAAATTCCTTACTTTCGCACACTGAATATTAAATTTTTCCCGCTTTACCGCATGTTCATTAATCGAAAACGAACATCTTGCACTTTTCATCCGCTGTGAAGTACTATTCTTTCATGGTATACGCACAGAACCAATGCGGATTGGTTGGATTGACGCAGCGACAGCCGTAGCCCGACCACCAGAGGCATTTGCACGGCGACGTGCAGCCGGGGCATCGCGCTGGTTTGCAGTCTGCAAGACAAGTGACGCACTTCATGAGCACGCATACTCAACGAATTTTACTACCTGGGTTCGCTGATGTTTTACCTAGACTATAAGATCTGTCTGTGGTAAAACACCTTTGGCAGTTCTGCCTGGTGTCCGTCGCACTGACGAGCCAGGGGACACCGCGGTATGCGTCTACTTGGCGAAACCGCCAACAGCGAACTTCATGTATTGTTGAGCTAACAATGGGACGCTCGACAAAATTGATCGTGTGCCCCGCACGCTATTTTTTTGTTGAGCTACACCACTGGTGAGTAAATAAACAGTATGTTTGTTTAAACCTGTCACCTTTTTTGCTTGATTTCATCCAAATCCGATACATTTGTTCTTCTTACTGTGATTCAAAGTTTCGTATGTGCTCTGTATTCTGCGAAAAAGTGACAGGCGTTAACAAAAAATGCGTGCAATTCCGAGCAAAAAAGACCCAACTGACATGGGACCGACAACGCCGAACCGGCTACCAGCAGAATCAAAGCGGCGACAAAGTGCAACGACGTCATGATGCGTTTCTCGGTGCGTCGAGTATGCCAGTCACAATAAAACGCAGACTTGAAACGAATTCGAAAGTTTTGATCGGAATTGAACAGTTGATGAGAACGGAAAATGAAAAACAACAAGTTATTTGAACAACAAAATTTTCATTTTTTTCAAAACCGGTTTTCGGCAGCACAAAAAAGTTTACGTGCTCACGAACATCATCAACTTCGAAAACTTTCAATTGCTGAACTTTATGTTGTCCAGTTTATTGTTTACCCATTATCAACCGCCGTGCACCGCCCACCAACCTCGATAATAATTGTGTAAACATGTTATTGATGATTTATTGTTATTCGGTTAGAAAAACAACTTTTTATAAACTTTTTATTTATGATGACAGCAGGAAATGTCGGTGAACAAAAGTACACCATTAAAAAGATGTAAAATCGATTAGCTCTTTATTCTTTTTTTGCGCACTAAACATGAATTTTTATGAAATAAACTACCGACTGAGTTTGAGTATGCAAAAACTGTTGTTCGCATTCCACAACCACATTCATACCATTCGTCCGTCCCAAACACAATTTTCGCGCCAACACGAAACTTTGCAAAAAAAATCACTGGCGAATAGCAACGGCAATCTCGTAGTCGATCGGACGACAGACGAGCGCAGACTGTTCACCCTTCAGCACCTCTGCCGGCGTTTTGCGCGCGTCTTCCGGCGTCAGCGAAAAGCGAAACTTCTGCAGTAACGTCGTGAAGATCATGAACAGCTCCATTCTAGCGAGCGACTCGCCCAAACACTGCCGCTTGCCGAGGCTGAACGGGATCACACGCTCGATTAGTGCTTGGCTCAGTTGTAGCGATGCGTCGTCATTGGTGTCGTCATCGTTCAGAATGAAGCGCTCCGGACGAAACTCCTCTGGCTGTGCAAAGTCATGCTCATTTCGCATGACCGAATAGATTTGCGGCAGCACTGTGGTGCCTGCGAACGAGCATTTATTATTGCATTTTGCATGAATTATACCAGCATATCGTTTTTCTTGAACTTTCGGAGAACATTGTACTTTTCGATGGTTTCACTCAAACGTGTTCTGCCAGACGTGATCATGCCCATTCGCGAGCGAAGCGCTAGCGGAGCGGACAGCGGATGTCATGCCCATTCGCGAGCGAAGCGCTAGCGGAGCGGACAGCGGATGCAGGCATAATATGGCCCATCTGTCGTTCGCGCTAAAATTCCAAACTTTCTGTGCCTCGCATTGTGAACATAAAAGGAGCTGAGAATTTTTTCTCCTGCACACAGGTGGATAATCCATAGGTAAGCTGTCTGCAGGAGAAATTTTTTCGTGGTGACCTTCTACACACGCTGTGTGCGCAAAACATCGA
>JASANC010001865.1:0-18170 GCA_030248135.1 Theristus sp. LFF4_11 | reverse complement strand
TTTTTTGCATTTGATCAAAAAGAACTGGCTTAGGTTAGGGTAAGCGGGGAAAAGAAGTAAACAATCGAAACAAAAGCGGGAGCTTTGCTACGGTATTCATTAAAATGTATAAAATAGTTTCATTCTCCATCATTTTTTTATTATAGAAAATGCGTCACTTAGGATAGAAAAGCTACATAACAAAACAAAAGCGACCGTTTTACACAATGGGTACTCAGAAACGTGTTGCTTTTTGTTGCACTCGATCAAAAAGAACTGGCTTAGGTTAGGGTAAGCGGGGAAAAGAAGTAAACATTCGAAACAAAAGCGGGAGCTTTGCTACGGGTATTCAGTAAAATGTTGCTGTTTTGTCATTTTCATTCTATCAAAAATCCTTGGCTAAGGTTGGGGTTAACGGTAAGAGTAGTAAACATACCACACAAAAGTGGCCGTTTTGCAGCGAATATTCAGAAAACTTTTGCATTTTTCGTCATTTAAATTTTAAAAGGCTTGGCTTAGGTGAGCTTTGCTACGGGTATTCAGTAAAATGTTGCTGTTTTGTCATTTCCATTCTATCAAAAATCCTTGGCTAAGGTTAGGGTTAAAGGTAAGAGTAGTAAACATACCACACAAAAGTGGCCGTTTTGCAGCGAATATTCAGAAAAGTTTTGCATTTTTTGTCATTTAAACTTTAAAAGGCTTAGCTTAAGTTACAGTAAGCGGGAAAAAGAAGCAACTTATCAAGACGAAAATTGGCGTTTTGCAACAATTGTTCAGAAGTGTTGCCTTTTTGACATTTACACTCTAAAAGGCCTGGCTTAGGTTAGGGTAAGCGGGTAAAAAACCATTACCAAGTCAAAAGCGGGCGCTTTCCAATGGGTATTTAGAAAAGTGTTGCCTATTCAGAAATGACAGCTGACTGAAGCAGATTGCTTTTCTTAAACCTGTATCTTAAACTGAAACAAAAACTTAAACCGGTATCAGTTAATTGTTGCTAATCAAACGACATTGTTTTTTGAACAGGAATGGCGATTGAACAACATGTGACGACATTGAAAAGCTAACCAAACAAGATTTATTTTTGAAACTTTGAGCGGGAATGGCTGTTAATTGTTGCTGATCAAAGGAGATTGTTTTTTTTTGATACTTTAAACGGGAAGGACAGTGGAATGCAACTGATTAGCAAAGAATGAACGGACAAATAAGCGACATTGAAAAACTAATAAATGCGAGAATTGATTTTGATACTTTAATAGGGAATGGCAGTGGCACTGAAAAAGATTGTTTTTCATATTTTGAGTGACAGTGCAGTTATGATTGTTAGATATCTGTTATTTCTTATGTGTCGCTTTGATTGATGCTGAAACAGCGAAAACCAAACCACACAGTAATCAGTGTTATGGTGAGTAAATCAGGTTACGATTGAATCGACAGCAATAAAATCAGCAAAAGCATGTTGCTTGACAAAAAACACGGCTTAAACAACAAAAAATGCTGTGATTTTCAAAAAAGTAGAAGCATCGACGGATACAATTGCTTTAAAAGTGAGCGATCATTTCAATGGTAAATCAACAACAGTCGGTTAAAGCAGCTCAAAATCAAAATGCAATGCATTTTGAGTCCGCGTCGTGGGCAAGGTCAAAAGGGAAAACCAACTCAAAAATAATAGTTGTATTTATCAGCTAACCGTGCCGTAGGCACGGGTCAATTTGCTAGTCTATTACTACTAAATTTACAATTTGTCTGTCCGTCACACTTTTGAATTGGCGCCCATTAATTATTAAATTTAGAAACCTGTTTGAAACAAATACCCAGCGTGTGTAGTGGCTGAATGCATTGACATTGGTGAAATTGTGCTACCAAAGGCCCCAAATGGATGAGTTAATGGTAATTTCATTACAAAAGGCTGTTACAAAACTCCATCTCTGTGAAAGTAGAATTTCTGCAACTTTCTTAACCTGCCATGCAAGGTATTTTTGCCATTATTCAACAAAACCCCACCCCTTGAGATTGTTTGTATAATAAACCCCCCCCCCCCACCACGAATACCCCCCCCCAATAGCTGGAGTCATCCCCATGATACTCTTTGGTCAACCAGAGACAGTCTGTCAGTCTGTCAGCATAGGCAAATGGAAGCCCATTTCTGATCAAAACTTGTTATGATCGACATTTAAGAAAGCTTCATGTAACCAACTCTCAATACTTTATCTTTTTTTAATATCATCACTTGAAATTGTTTAAACAAAGCGCCGCTCTTCATAACTGAAAGTCATCATGATACTCTTTTCAAGTTGATACTCTACGGTTATGCCTGTGAGCGACAGTTTTAACGTAATGCACGGTGGGCAAATGGCATATGTTGCTGCTCAAAACCTGACGAGTGACTGCGAAAGATGTAACAAAACCGTCTTTGACAAAAGAAGTTAGTTATTTTTAATTGGGTCGCAATGGTATTTCCCTATTATTTTCACTTTGCAAATGGCTTGGGTTATGTTAGAGTAAACGGGTAAAAAGAACAAGGACTGTAAAACGAGACTTAAAAACGTCACTTTTTTGTTTCTGCTATTCATTTTCACTTTACAAGAAAGGCTTGGCTTATGTTAGGGTAAACGGGTAAAAGAAGCATTAGCTTTTTGAAACGGGTAATTGAAAAAACGTTGTTTTTATATTTTTAATTTTACTTCACTTACAAAAAGGCTTGACTTAAGTTAGGGTGAACGGGTAAAAATAGCAAAATCATAAACTTCGCATTTTCACTTTGCAAAAAAGGCCTGACTTATGTTAAGGTAAACGGGCAAAAAAAGCATTCGCTTTTTTAAAACGGGTAATTGAAAAAAACGTTAATTTTTATACTTTTTATTCGATCTTACTTCACTTACAAAAAGGCTTGACTTAGGTTAGGGTGAACGGGTAAAAATAGCAAAATCATAAACTTAGCATTTTCACTTTACAAAAAAGGCTTGGCTTAGGTAAACGGGTAAAATCGATCTTACTTCACTTACAAAAAGGCTTGACTTAGGTTAGGGTGAACGGGTAAAAATAGCAAAATCATAAACTTCGCATTTTCACTTTACAAAAAAGGCTTCGCTTATGTCAGGGTAAACGGGTAAAAGAAGCTTTAGCTTTTTAAAACGGGTAATTGAAAAAACGTTAATTTTTATACTTTTTATTCGATCTTACTTCACTTACAAAAAGGCTTGACTTAGGTTGGGGTGAACGGGTAAAAATAGCAAAATCATAAACTTCGCATTTTCACTTTACAAAAAAGGCTTCGCTTATGTTAGGATAAACGGGTAATTGAAACATTAGCTTTTTAAAACGGGTAATTGAAAAAACGTACATTTTTATACTTTTTATTCAGCTTTACTTCACTAACAAAAAGGCTTGACTTAGGTTAGGGTGAAAGGGTAAAAATAGCAAAATCATAAACTTCGAATTTTCACTTTACAGAAAAAGCTTCGCTTATGTTACGGTAAACGGGTAAAAGAAGCATTAGCTTTTTAAACCGGGTAATTGAAAAAAAACGTTAATTTTTACATTTTTATTCAATTTTACTTCACCTACAAAAAGGCTTGCCTTAGGTTACGGTGAACGGGTAAAAATAGCAAAATCATAAACTTCGAATTTTTTATTTATTTAAATACATTAAAAAATATTGTATTGTAGGCGGCTTCACGGCAGCACAAGGTAAATTTTCTTCAGATTGGTTATTCAGTAAACGTTACTGTTTTTTTCTTTTAAATTCAATGCCACTTCACCAAAAAGCTTGGCATTGATTAAGCTCGGGTCCATTGGCTAGTCTATTACTACTAAATTTACAATTTGTCTGTCTGTCTGTCCGTCACACTTTTGAATTGGCGCCCATTTTTTGCTATTTTTGGTATTTTTGCTATTTAAGAAAGCTTCACATCAATCTCAATCTCAATCTATTTTTAATATCACTTAAAGTTGTTTACACAAAACGCCGCTCTTCACAGTTGAAAGTCATCATGATACCACGGTTTTCAAATTGATACTCCATGATTATGAGCGATAATTTCAACGCAACGCACGATGGGCACATGGCAATTGTTGCTGCTAAAACTTGACGAGCGACTGCGAAAGATGTAACAAAACCGTCTTTGAAAAAAGTTAGTTTTTTTTAATTGGGTCGCAATGGTATTTACCAGTCATTTTCACTTTGCAGGCTTGGGTTATGTTAGGGTAAACGGGTAAAAAGAACCAATGACTGTGAAACGAGACTTAAAAACGTCACTTTATTGTTTCTTCTATTCATTTTCATTTTACAAAAAAGGCTTGGCTTCTGTTAGGGTAAACGGGTAAAACAAGCATTAGCTTTTTAAAACGGGTAATTGAAAAAACGTTGTTTTTATATTTTTAATTTTACTTCACTTACAAAAAGGCTTGATTTAAGTTAGCGTGAACGGGTAAAAATAGCAAAATCATAAACTTCGCATTATCACTTTGCAAAAAAGGCCTGACTTATGTTAAGGTAAACGGGCAAAAAAAGCATTCGCTTTTTTAAAACGGGTAATTGAAAAAAACGTTAATTTTTATACTTTTTATTCGATCTTACTTCACTTACAAAAAGGCTTGACTTAGGATAGGGTGAACGGGTAAAAATAGCAAAATCATAAACTTAGCATTTTCACTTTACAAAAAAGGCTTGGCTTAGGTAAACGGGTAAAATCGATCTTACTTCACTTACAAAAAGGCTTGACTTAGGTTAGGGTGAACGGGTAAAAATAGCAAAATCATAAACTTCGCATTTTCACTTTACAAAAAAGGCTTCGCTTATGTCAGGGTAAACGGGTAAAAGAAGCTTTAGCTTTTTAAAACGGGTAATTGAAAAAACGTTAATTTTTATACTTTTTATTCGATCTTACTTCACTTACAAAAAGGCTTGACTTGGCTAGGGTGAACGGGTAAAAATAGCAAAATCATAAACTTAGCATTTTCACTTTACAAAAAAGGCTTCGCTTACGTTAGGATAAACGAATAAAAGAAGCATTAGCTTTTTAAAACGGGTAATTGAAAAAACGTACATTTTTATACTTTTAATTCAGCTTTACTTCACTAACAAAAAGGCTTGACTTAGGTTAGGGTGAAAGGGTAAAAATAGCAAAATCATAAACTTCGAATTTTCACTTTACAGAAAAGGCTTCGCTTATGTTACGGTAAACGGGTAAAAGAAGCATTAGCTTTTTAAACCGGGTAATTGAAAAAACGTTAATTTTTACATTTTTTATTCAATTTTACTTCACCTACAAAAAGGCTTGCCTTAGGTTACGGTGAACGGGTAAAAATAGCAAAATCATAAACTTCGAATTTTTTATTTATTTAAATACATTAAAAAATATTGTATTGTAGGCGGCTTCACGGCAGCACAAGGTAAATTTTCTTCAGATTGGTTATTCAGTAAACGTTACTGTTTTTTCTTTTAAATTCAATGCCACTTCACCAAAAAGCTTGGCATTGATTAAGCTCGGGTCCATTGGCTAGTCTATTACTACTAAATTTACAATTTGTCTGTCCGTCACACTTTTGAATTGGCGCCCATTTTTGCTATTTAAGAAAGCTTCATCTCAATCTCAATCTCAATCTTTATCTATTTTTAATATCACTTCAAATTGTTTAATCAAAACGCCGCTCTTCATAGCTGAAAGTCATCATGATACTCTTTTCAAGTTGATACTCTACGGTTATGGCTACAGTTGGCAAATAGCAATTGTTGCTGCTCAAAACTTGACGAGCGACTGCGAAAGATGTGACAAAACCGTCTTTGAAAAAAGTAAGATATTTTCAATTGGGTCGCAATGGTATTTACCATTCATTTTCACTTTGCAAAAGGCTTGGGTTATGTTAGGGTAAACGGGTAAAAAGAAGCAATGACTGCAAAACGAAACTTAAAAACGTCACTTTTTTGTTTCTTCTATTCATTTTCACTTTACAAAAAAAGGCTTGGCTTAGGTAAACGGGTAAAAAAGAATTAGCTTTTTAAAACGGGTAATTAAAAAAACCGTTAATTTTTATATTTTGATTCAATTTTACTTCACTTACAAAAAGGCTTGACTTAGGTTACGGTGAACGGGTAAAAATAGCAAAATCATAAACCTCGCATTTTCGCTTTATAAAAGATGCTTGGCTTACGTTAGGGTAAACGGGTTAAAGAAGCATTAGCTTTTTAAAACGGGTAATTAAAAAAACCGTTAATTTTTATATTTTTTTTTCAATTTTACTTCATTTGCAAAAAGGCTTGACTTAGGTTAGGGTGAACGGGTAAAAGAAGCATTATCTTATTAAAACGGGTAATTGAAAAAACCGTTAATTTTTATATTTTTTATTCAATTTTACTTCATTTACAAAAAGGCTTGACTTAGGTTACGGTGAACGGGTAAAAATTGCAAAATCATGAACTTCGCATTTTCACATTACAAAAGATGCTTGGCTTATGTTAGGGTAAACGGGTAAAAGAAGCAATGACTGCAAAAATAAATTAAAAACGTCACTGTGAACACTGAACAACCAGAAGCCGATGGTCTCCATCCAGCCAGCGCCCGCACCGCAGCCTCCTTCTCCGAATTGAATCTACCATCCTCCCAACCAACCCTATACTTTGTCCAGTCTCCAGACCATCTTTTCAAATCGCCGAAAATTGGTTCGCCCCCGTCAGAAAGTTTCCAATTTTTTAAATCAAATTATTTAACAACAAACAAACAAACACCAAACAATACAATCGTTTCCAGTAGTTTTCCAGTTTTTTTAGTTTTTTCAATTTTCTTTCTTTTTCAAAACAGACAAGAAGACCCACCAAATAAAACTGAACAATTTTTCCATTGCCCCAACATCGAAAATACCTTATTTTTCAACTCAAAATTAACAGACAATGGAAAACATTGTCGTCGGAAAGCAGCAAAAAGTTGTCGGACAGTCGTGCGCAAGAAATTCTAATTCGCGTGCGCATTTGTCTTTTTGCGCACGGACAGACCAAATTTTTAACAACTAACCGTGTCGTATGCACGGGTCAATTTGCTAGTAAGAAGCTATGTAAATGTGATGCTTGATTAAAATTTCAGCCCAAACAATACACCTGTTAGCGAGCTAGAGCCGATTCTTGTCGTGTAGTTTTTTGGTGGATCACACTTGTTTATATGTTTTACCATGTTATTTTGTTAAATTTCACCTCATGTCGTGTCTGCCCAACAACGTTAATAAAAACTCATTGAAACAGCTTTTGACTTTTCTCAGTTTAGTGAAAGCCAAACAACCTTGATCAAACGCTTGTCAAACATAATCCATCAGCAAAATTTTACGTTGAGAAACAAAATTTCCATATTTCTGGATCACATGTACCTGTACTAAATTTCAATCAATCTCTGATATGATATCTAGCCAAATAAAAATGTTCATAATTCTGGACCACCGTCTACAAAATTTGTACTGTGCATGTCATGTTTATAGGAATCATCAATTTTGATCGCTGCGTGGTCGTGGTTAAAAGCGCGTTAACGTGGGTGGATGCTATGGTCTATTGCCTCAACCAAGGGCAAAAGCTCTTGACGGCAGTCACCACCGAGAAACAGTTGGACGCACTGTACAAATGGGTGGCACCATTATATGGCAAGGTGATTCACGTACAGTTGAACTCTAAATTATAGGGAATCAGCTGATTGGTTAGTGATCACGGGATGCATATATGCTTTCTCTGTGCAAACCAAACTCTGCCCTCACAGCAATTTCTGCACTGGAGACATGCACCACGTGGGTCAACACCGACTACGCTGATTGCCTATAATTTAGAGATCGACTGTACGCTATCCGTGAGAACATGTAAACGTTGCCGTTGTCAATAGCCGGTCATTCACTGGCTGGTCACCGGTCGATCGTTCTTCACGTCCGCTCGTTATACTACAGGGTGTGTTTTCAGAAGTAGTGCGTAGGTGTTTGACGCGTTATTTCTCGGGTTGAGTTGAACAAACACAAGCACAAGGTCACCAATGGACTTCAAATCTGAGAGGTTGGCACGTTCAAAAGTGATTCAACACATCGTGGCTGTCCAGTGTTGCACAGTCACGAAAACGAACACACACATCGAGCAAAGAGTGCGATTGTGAATAACATCGCCTTGGCGTTAAGGTTGTTGTCATGAAAATTTGGCGTTTCGTTACTGCAGGATGCCGGCTTGGTCTTTTGGGCTGGCTTTGTTCAAAGTCCAAACACTAACGAACCAAAAGGCGGATGGCAGACGCTCGATGGCAAGACGAAAATCGCGCCAGATTCAGCTGTTTGGTATCCGGGTGAGCCGAACAACAACGGTGGTCAACACTGCGGTTGGTTTTGGCGCGATCCAGGTGCAGGCAAAAAGTTGCAGTATGGCGATGGTGACTGCAACAAGTCAGGAGCAACCTATCATTTCTTCTGCCAAAAGCATGATTGCGAGTAAATGATTCAGTAGAATGTTTCAGCTGGTCAGTGGTCTTTTCTGGTTTTGTTTGTACCTGGGATAGATTTTTGAAATTCATACATGCGGCAGATAGAAAAGTGTGATACGAAAAGGATTTTTCAAGACCATGCATTTATAAGAAGTGTCGAAAATGGATAGAAACGGAAATGATATCAGCGCCTTGACATTAACAAAAATATATTGGGCGGCTTGGCACAAATATTATTTCTACATGCGTTTCTAGCCATTTTTTCGAGACTTCTTACAAATGCATGGTCTTGAAAATCCTTGTGTCACACTTTTCTATCTGCCGCAATCTGAAATTAGAGAAAAGTGCGCTAGCGCACTTAATAGGCGGAATATGATGAAAGTTATGTGGTAAAGATGAAATATAATTGAAAGTTATGTGGTAAAGAAGAACAAATAAAAGTAAAAATCATAGATACAATACGTTGTTTGATTCCCAACCAAATCTGATCATTTTTCCAATCGTTTTTGAAAACCTCTGCATAATGTCCGTAGTTAACCCCCCCCCCCACCATTAATCCCCCCCCCACCCCAATAAACCCCCACCCCCATGACAAGTTTCATAGGTAATCCCCTATGGGGGTTAATTGGAAACCTGTTTGAAACACATACCCAGCGAATTCAGTGGCTGAATGCAGTGACATTGGTGAAATTGTGCTACCAAAGGCCCCAAAGGAATGAGTTAATGGTAATTTCATTACAAAAGGCTGTTACAAAAGGAAATCTGTGAAAAGTAGAAGTTTCTGCGACTTTCTTGCCTGCCATGCAAGGTATTTTTGCCATTTTTCAACAAACCCCCACCCCTAGAATTTGCATGTAAATAAACCCCCCTGCCAATAATCCCCCCCCCACCAATAAACCCCCACCCCTAAAAGTCGCTGGCGTATTAATCCCCATGAGGGTTTATTGGAGGTAATACGGTAGGCTTCATTTTTCGCTGCGCGCACCTCCATATAATGCCTGTAGTTTTGTCAAGCGTGCTCCGTATAACCTCCGTATACGGTCCGTAGTTTTGTCAAGGAAAAGGAAACACAGAGTTGACAGTCGACGTCGTCGTCATTGTTGTTGTTGTCGCTGTTTCAGTTTATTGGGGTTCGTAAGTTGTAATTTACTATTCAAATAATTTTTGTTCATTTACAATATACCCCGATGTGCAACAATATACCCCAAAAATTATTATAAAAATTACTATAATATTACAGAGACAGAATACAGGGTTAATTATCTAAAAATGCGGGAGACGCATATAAAAGGAGGAATATGGCTTTGTGTAAGCAGTGAGAGACTTGGCTCGACAACTCTTTTCAAGTCTCTGATGTGGTACACACGGGTACAAGTACATAAGAGTCATATTTTTGCGCCGCGTTTGTTTGTTTGTTTGTTTTTTATTTGAAGCACGCCCCCCCCCCCCCACCGATTCCGGAAACCCGAAGGTCACCAAACTCCGGTGGGATTGGGGAATGGACGGCTCACAATTCCGTGGAACCAATACCCTCGCCACGTGAGGGGATAGTTTCTAAGTCCCGCTCTGTCTGGGGGCACCTGTGATCTTAGCCCGATTTCGGTTTCGGTGACCTGCGGTCGCTATATCCCCGGAGGGCAGCGAATCCGAAAGTTTTCGTTTTCGTTTTGCTGAAAAGCGTAAAAACTTTAAAGTTATTTTTAATTGTCCTCTTCAATTAAATCAAAAATCACGCCATGTGCGAAATTCTGTAAATTCTGTGCAAAAACAGAAAAATCAGAGATTGCAAAACATTGTTGCATGTAGCTTTTTCGATGTTGTTAACGTACGCACCGCTGTGTACACACCAACACCAGTGACAAAAAGGAGTTGTCTTCCGTTGATTTTCACCTTTTTTGAACGTAAACTCGTGTGGCAGGAAAAACTGTCTGTCCCGTGAGTCATTGCCTTTGCCACAGGACACCTTGCGTTCCGCATGCTTCTGCTGGTCCTGGACAAACCAGTGTCAGCGAGTTAAAGTCTGATTGTTATTTTAGTAGTTTTAGTGGTCGCTAAATGCTCGAAATCCGCAAATGTGAAAGTTTCATTTGTCTACAAAGTACGAGGGTTGCCATGTGCAACCGAAATAATGAATAAACGGCGCAAAAATATGGCTCTTATGTACTTGTACCCGTGTGTACCACATCAGAGACTTGAAAAGAGTTGTCGAGCCAAGTCTCTCACTGCTTACACAAAGCCATATTCCTCCTTTTATATGCGTCTCCCGCATTTTTAGATAATATTCTGACTTTTAAATAAGTCCCGAAGGTTGAACCAAATTCACAATTCGTTGGTGACATATTCTTTTGAACAAACAAAACATTTCTTGTTTTCATTTCGCCGATTCGCCCTAAATCGCCACGATCCAATAACTAAAGTTGCTCACATAAAAAACTAACCCAAAATTCGTGAGTAGCGCATTGAATTACCCTGGAAAACACCCTTTTCTTGTTTTTCGTCTCTATACCGATTTCGCCAATTTCAACGGCCGATTTGTCCGAAATCGTCACGATTCAGTATCTAGAGTTGCTCACATGAAAAAACTAACCCAAAATCCGTGATTAGCGCTTTGAATTACCCTGGAAAACACCCTTTTCTCGTTTTTCGTTTCTGGACCGATTTCGCCAATTTCCACGGCCGATTCGCCCGAAATCGTCACGATTCAGTATCTAGAGTTACTCACATAAAAAAGTAACCCAAAATCCGTGATCAGCGCATTGAATTACCCTGGAAAACACCCTTTTCTTGTTTTTTTGTTTCTGGACCGATTTCGCCAATTTCCACGGCCGATTCGCCCGAAATCGTCACGATTCAGCATCTGGAGTTGCTCACGTAAGAAAACTAATTCCAAATTCGTGATCAGCGCATTGAATTACCCTGGAAAACACCCTTTTCTCGTTTTTCGTTTCTGGACCGATTTCGCCAATTTCCACGGCCGATTCGCCGAAATCGTCACGATTCAGCATCTAGAGTTGCTCATGTAAAAAAACTAACCCAAAATCCGTGATCAGCGCATTGAATTACCCTGGAAAACACCCTTTTCTTGTTTTTCGTTTTTGGATCGATTTCGCCAATTTCCACGGCCGATTCGCCCGAAATCGTCACGTTTTTAGTTATTTAACTGTTAATCCTTTAATTTTTTTAAAAAATAAAGGTCAAATTCAAACTCTCCGTTGTTGGTTACCCCCGGAAACTTTGTTATTTGTCAAATAACGGTTTGTTTCATGCGCAGAAATCGCAAATACACTTCAAAATAAGCATTTTTCGGAATTTTTTACAAAATAGCTAGATTTTAAGCCTTGGGAAGCGTCGGATCAAAAAATGAATGCGAAATTTGAAAATCCCAAAGATTTTTACCCTAGAAAATGTTTTTATCAAAACAGTCAGAATTTTAATTATATCACTGAAACTGCGCACACATTTTATGACATAGTCGAAAAAAAAGGGGGTTAGAAGAATAATTAACAGCTTATTCAGAATCCATGTTTTGCGCACACAGCGTGTGTAGAAGATCACCACGAAAAAATTTCTGGTGCACACAGCGTACCTATGGATTATCTACCTGTGTGCAGGAGAAAAAATTCTCAGCTCCTTTTATGTTCACAATTCGAGGCACAGTAAGTTTGGAATTTTAGCGCGAACGAACCACGGGCCATATTATGCCTGCATCCGCTGTCCGCTCCGCTCCGCTTCGCTCGCGAATGGGCATGATAAACGGAAGTAATATACAGAAATAAACTGTTCCAAAACTGCGTGCATGTTATACATTGTATTTGAAAGTACTAAACCAACGGGTCATCTGATGTTCCAAGATATGTGCGTAGGTTGCATGTGCCCATCCCTTGACAATCCATCGACGAGCTAGATTACGAGCTGTGTGCCAAACAATATGCACGCCGTTTGGCACAAAATTTACAAACAACAGAGATAATGTTTATAAAAAAAACAGAATCAAATCACCAGTCAATAGTCGAACATATTTCGCGTTAATCTAAGCGTACGTCAAGGCTTCAGCGACATTACGCACAGCCGCCAGCAACATTGGCACCTCGGCTGGTTGGTCGTGACCGAAATTCGCCAGCAAACGGTACAACTTTGCAAAGTGCTGCTGCAGCCGGTGACTCTCGTAGGACGCGTAGCACGAACACTGAACGCCATTCACCACGATGCTACCAGACTCGGTCACCGGACTGAAGACGCCACGCGAGTGCACACGCGAGATCTGCACCGCACAATTGCGACCATGAGAAAAGTAGTCAACTATTTTCGTTTTTTTAAGACCCTGCGACTCAACGCGGTGGTAGACGTGAATGGAAACCCTAGTTTCAATCTTTATGTGGCAATTCAAAACAGCCTAACTGACGCGACCTTATTAAGGGGACTCGGATCAATTTACCAACTTTGAATTCCCGCCTCATGCATGCGACTGCTTACCCATCTACATATGAGCGCACTGAGTATCGGGACCAAAATAAAAGATCATAATAGGTTGTCAGTTTACTGAATCATTAGTGGTTTTTCTAAATTAAGAAAAAGAAAAACCCCTGTATTGTCGCAGAGTGTGCACGCGATTTTTGTTGCAACAAAACAAAAATACTGATTGGTTGCATGAAACGGTGAGCAACAAATGGATGCCAGTAGCATTACCTCCACAATGCGGTCATCCTCCAGTGTCACATTGTTTGCGATGCCTGCAATTCCGTGCAGCGTTACGAGACAGTCACCCACGACCGCACGCTCCGCGTACACGGCTGTTGACCAAAATCTGTCGGAATCAGTCTGAAGTTTCGTTTTCCGTTTGCATTCGCTCGATTGAGGCAGCAAATGCTGAGCGGAAATGGTCAATTGACGGCCTGTATCGGTTGTCAGGCGGAGAAAGTTGGCGTCAAGATTGGCGGCACGGTGGTACCAGGTGACCAGTGCACTGTAGACCGCTTGCCCACTGGCGTCCACGGTCGAGAGAACCTGCGCGAAGTCACTTCTAGATTAAACGCAGCAAACGTCAGCAGCTCCTAAAACACGCATCTTCTGTGATCTTCGTGACAGTTTAACAGATATGCTCGTTATGGCGCTGTGTTATCACATTTTTGTCAGTCGGAGTCTGAGCAACTCCAAAGAAAAAACTGCATTCTGCAACGGAACGTACGTGCGTTCCCCGTTGCAACTGATCCATCCGCAGAGTGCCGTGCTCCAAGGTGTGCACGAACTGGTCTGCAGCGAAACAAACTGCACCAGACCCGCCAACGCCAGCAGCATTGGCTGCAGCAGCAGCTGCTGCACAAAAGAAACGATTATTTCAGGCCGTATGCATGCACCTATTTCACGTCGTTTCACGTCGATTTTGGGCGACATGTTGTCGTAACATATTATTAGAAATTGACATGTTGTCGTAATATATGTCTGATAATTAGAAATTGACATGTTGTCGTAACGTGAAACGACATAAAAAAATCTAGCTCGTCAACATGTCGCATGTTTTGAGCTAACAGCCATTTAAAAGCGCAACATTTAAAAAACATTTGGCAAGAAATGAACACGTACCACGCAACTGGCTGGATATTTGTGCCATAACCAGCCGATCTGTCTCTCTGGTTTTCTCTCTTGTCCTTTATTCGTTTAATCTGAAACTTTCACCAATGGAAACTAACATGAAACTCTCCCAGAAAATGTCTGAATGCCGTTTCAGTGATTTTTAGGCCTTGATTTATGCATCAAAGAGTCATATAATTTTCCCTGTTTGAGCACACACAAAGTACCGACAGTCGGGAAGCTGATTGTGTATGTGTATGTACAGGGTGAACCAAAAAAAGGTTCCAATTCTAAATTGCTCTCACTGGCGTGTGCTGAGGTGTTTAGAGCTGAAAATTGGAACACTATTAGAAAACAGTTGGAGGTTTTTCTGACTATTTTTTTCACGGTATGTTGCCCCTATCACTCACTACAGCAGAATATCTGAAAAACATGAAAAATCGATAAATGTTGTGAAATACAAAGGGAGGATTTAGCTGTAACAAAGGGACCTCATAGCTCAAAATTTTTGAACACTGTTAGAACACTTTGGGAGGTTTTTTGCGATCAAATTTTTTTTGGCTTACACGTATCAGTTCACTTTTACAGTGTAATTTTCAAAAAATAGCAATTTTTGGCGAAAAAACAATGGTTATTCATAATCTCACTGTTTATCTTGCTCATAAACTGACTTCCGAACTGATGTATCGTCACGAGGGTCAAATTGAATTTTGTACGAAATTTCCCAACCACTGTTGAAAAGTTATTCGCATGTTCCCACCAATTGGCAGACCAGACTCGCTGCTCTGCCGTCCACACTTAACCATGATGGCAGCAAAGACTGAAAATGGAATTGCGTCTTTCACTGCAGAAAACAACCAGTCTGCTGTGGTGAAAATATCAGAGTGGCAAATTGTTTGAATTAAAAAAGGAAAAAAACAATTTGCCTCTGGAAAGTTAAATTTGCATCTGTTCTGAGCAGAACCGCTCACGCACCCTAGAAGATTCGAAGTGAAACATCAGCTTGCTCAAAGACTGTTCAAATGCCATTGAGCATTCGGCATTTCCAAGCTGTTGTGTGTGCGTATTGTTTTTTCATCTTTTTTGTGTTGCGAACACTCGGGTTATCACCAACGTTCATCATTTGGTCTTTGTAACAGCTAAATTAATTCTCTGCATTTCACCACATTTGTCGATTTTTCATGTTTTTCAGATATTCTGCTGTAGTGAGTGATAGGGGCAACATACCGTGAAAAAAATAGTCAGAAAAACCTCCAACTGTTTTCTAATAGTGTTCCAATTTTCAGCTCTAAACACCTCAGCACACGCCAGTGAGAGCATTTTAGAATTGGAACCTTTTTTTGGTTCACCCTGTATATTTTTGATAACTATTTTCAAGTCTCTGATGTGGCAAGAGTCATATTTTTGCGCCGCATTTGTTTTGCTGAAAAACGAGTCTGCGACCAAACGTCTGTGAGCAGCAAAACACTTACAACTGAAAACAACTAGTGGCTGCAGTTATTGCCCAATGCAGTCACTAAAACCTCAATCCTGCATACCTGAATTCTGTATTTTGATGGAGTATCACAGGATCTTCAAGTGGTAAAAGTTTTAAATTAAAAGACTAAGGGACAAAGGAGAAAACCAGTCAGACAGTTATGTGCAATCGGCAGTTCTGTAGACGAATATTACGCAGATGAAATAAAATGCGCGGTTCAGACGGAAATACGGAATTCAATGTCGCATGTACCAAAGCAATATGTTATTTCGATGTTGCGACATTGAATCAAGACATGGAAAAGAGAAATTTCTGTTTCATGTCCAACCAAAAACATGTTGCGTATAACAAGAACATGACCAAGTGGTCATGCTACATTGAAGTGACATGCACGCGACATAAAAAAATATTGCAACTGATCCATCCGCAGAGTGCCGTGCTCCAACGTGTGCACGATTTGGTCTGGGGGTGCAGCGAAACAAACTGCACCAGACCCACCTCGTCCAGCAGCATTGGCTGCAGCAGCAGCTGCTGGTGTTGCCGCGGTTCACGATTTACGGTCACACATGAGTGCTTTTGGCTTTGAAAAGGAGTGAAAAACACTTGCTTTCGTCTGCGTATGTCCGCTTTCGATACGCACACACGTACGTGTATACACGGTCAGCCACGGTGTGTCGGTTCTGTTCAAAAATGCTCACGACTTCGGCACGGTTTTCGGGTAGTCTCGTTTTAAGGAGCCAAAACAGATTGTGTGTTACGACACGCGGCTTCGGTTCGGATTGAAAGCCAAAAAACCGGCACGGTTCGGTTGCCGGTTTTTTTCTCGATAACCGCGACAATACCAGCTGCTGCTGTTTCTTCTGCGTGCGCCACCGCCGCCAGTGCGACTGCTGACGGGACACAGTCTCCATTGAGTTGCGTGTAAAGCTGCGGACACGCGCAGACACCGCCGGTCGTCGGCTCGCACACCGCGACACCGTTGCACTGGTCGGTGGCTGTACATGACTGGCCAAGGGTGAGGGCGGATGGAGCTGCCGGGCACGGCACCGGCACTGCTGAAAATGTCACTACTTTTTGATGCAATCATGCTGATGCGCGAGCGAGCGTCAGCGAGCGGACAGCGCATCACGCATTATATGAGCCGTTATCCTCTCGCGCGCGTTTTTCAAATTTCATCAGCGTCCTGCGCGAACCTATTAATAAGCCACAAACCTGTTTCTGTGCACACGAAACAAACACCCAAAGTTGTGTTTGGAGCCGCGAAAAATTTTTATCCGATTACTTTTCATACGCTGTAGACACGAAAAACCTATTCTGAAATTATCTAAAAATGCGTGAGACGCATATAAAAGGAGGAATATGGCCTTGTGTAAGCAGTGACCAGGCGCACTGCCAGACAGAACAAACTAGTGCATCTAAAAGCTCACCGCACAAGCTTATTATGTTCTAGGAATTAGCTGATGAAACAATTATTCAGTGCCACAACAGCAAAGCAACTGTTGCTTTCGATGTGTCAATCTTTTTCTAAAAAACTGATAGTACTGCTAGTTTTCGGTTTTTTTCAGTGACTCAGAACCGTTTTCGGGGCCTAGTATAGGGGTGCACTGAAAAGCATTCCGCAAGAGCTAGCTCAGTGTGAAATTTCATTTAAAAAAAGCGTCCCCCATGTAACTAAAAAGTATTTTACTGTTGGTACCCGGATCGCGATTATGGTCAGCACGAAACCGACATGCCCCTGAACATGTACCTGCTGCTGTGACCAGGCGCACTGCCAGACAGAACAAACTAGTGCACCTAAAAGCTCACCGCACAAGCTTATTATGTTCTAGGAATTAGCTGATGAAACAATTATTCAGTGCCAAAACAGCAAAGCAATTGTTGCTTTCGATGTGTCAATCTTTTCAACCTTTCAAAAAATAGTGTTTTTTTAGCTTTTTAATAAAGCTACGACAAAAATAAAAAAACCATTCGATTCGTCTTGATCTGCTGAACATTTTCTACTAATATACTATGCCTTAAAAATGCGGTCTAAAAGGCTATTTTTAAAAAAAACTGGTTTTGGTCTCAGTATTTCACGTTTTTTGGTCCTTTAGAACCGTTTTCGGGGCATGGTATAGGGGTGCACCAAAAAGCTTTCCGAAAGAGCTAGGTTTGTGCAAAGTTTCATTAAAAAAAGCCGCCCCATGTAACTAAAAAATATTTTACTTTTGGTACCCGGATCGCGATTATGGTCAGCACAAAACCGACATGCCCCTGAACATGTACCTGCTGCTGTGACCAGGCGCACTGCCAGACAGAACAAACTAGTGCACCTAAAAGCTCACCGCACAAGCTTATTATGTTCTAGGAACTAGCTGATGAAACAATTATTCAGTGCCACAACAGCAAAGCAATTGTTGCTTTCGATTTGTCAATCTTTTCAACCTTTCAAAAAATAGTGTTTTTTTAGCTTTTTAATAAAGCTACGACAAAAATAAAAAACCATTCGATTCGTCTTGATCTGCTGAACATTTTCTACTAATATACTATGCCCTAAAGATGCGGTCTAAAGGGCTATTTTTTAAAAAAACTGGTTTTGGTCCCAGTATTTCACGTTTTTTGGTCCTTTAGAACCGTTTTCGGGGCATGGTGTAGAGCTGCACCAAAAAGCTTTCCGAAAGAGCTAGCTTTGTGCAAAGTTTCATTTAAAAAAAGGCGCCCCATGTAACTAAAAA